>OY747719.1:18876646-19071646 GCA_963556495.2 Valencia hispanica | reverse complement strand
GTGTCAGCCCCAGAGTCCTGAAGGCCTGTGCAGAGCAGCTCTGTGGGATTCTGCAGCACCTCTTCAACCTTAGCTTAACTCAGGAGAAGGTCCCAGTGTTGTGGAAGACATCCTGCCTTGTTCCAGTACCCAAAAGAACTCACCCATCAGTCATCAATGACTATAGACCCGTTGCCCTGACATCCCACATCATGAAGGTCCTGGAGAGACTCCTGTTGGCACCCCTGAGTAAGCAAACAAGAACGTATCAGGACCCACTGCAGTTTGCTTATCGCTGTGGAGTTGGAGTTGAAGATGCCATCATCCACCTACTTCAACCAACCCACTGTCATCTGGACAAAGCAAGCAGCACTGTGAGGATCATGTTCTTTGATTTCTCTAGTGCATTTAACACAATTCAGCCTGATTTGCTTTGTCAGAAACTCCTGAAGACACAGGTGGAGCCCTCAACAATCGCCTGGATCAATGACTACCTGACCAACAGACCACAATTTGTGAGACTGAAGAATTGTGTGTCAAACCAGGTGGTCAGCAGCACAGGAGTGCCACAGGGGACCGTACTCTCACCATTCCTTTTTACTCTGTACACCTCAGACTTCCAGTACAAATCAGAGACCTGTCATCTGCAGAAATACTCAGATGACTCTGCAATTGTCGGGTGTATCAGAGATGGACAAGATGCTGAATACAGAGAGTTGGTGGACCGCTTTGTGACATGGTGTGGAAACAATCGTCTCACCTTGAATGTGAACAAAACAAAGGAGATGATTGTAGATTTCAGAAGAAACAGGGATAAGTCAAACACTGTTTCCATCATGGGAGAAGAAGTGGAGGTGGTTGAGGAGTATAAATACCTCGGAGTTCACCTTGACAACAGACTGGACTGGAGGCGCAACAGTGAAGCCGTCTACAAGAAGGGACAGAGCAGACTGTACTTCTTGAGGAAGCTTAGGTCCTTCAAGGTTTGCAGCAAGATGCTGCAGATCTTCTACAAGTCTGTTGTGGAGAGTGTAATCTCTTCAGCCGTCATCTGTTGGGGTAGCAGCATCAGAGCCAGGGATTTAAAAAGGCTCAACAACCTGATAAAGAAGGCTGGTTCTGTTCTTGGGACAACTGTGGAAAATCTGGAGATGATAATGCAAAGAAGGATTCTTCATAAAATCAAAAAAATTATGGACAACCCTGAGCATCCTCTTCATGAGACAGTCACACAACAACAGAGCATCTTCAGTCGGAGGCTTCTTCAGTTTCGCTGCAATACAGACCGCTACAGGAAATCCTTCCTGCCCACAGCCATCATTATCTACAACAACTCCTTAAAGAATTGATTATATGAGCTATACCAACACTTAATTTCCCTCTGGGATCAATAAAGTATTTTTGAATTTGAATTGAATTTGAATTTGCACCACCACCACCAGCCTGAACCGTTAATACAAAGCAGGATAGATCCATGCTTTCATGTTGTTGACTCCAAATTCCGACCCTACCATCTGAATGTCGCAGCGGAAATCTAGACTCATCAGACCAGGCATCACTTTTCCAATCTTCTATTGTCCAATTTTGATGAGCCTATGCGAATTGTAGCCTCAGTTTCCTGTTCTTAGCTGTCAGGGGTGGCACCCAGTGTGGTCTTCTGCTGCTGTAGCCCATCTGCCTCAAGGTTTGACGTGTTGTGCAATTTGAGATGCTCTTCTGCATACCTTGGTTGTAACGAGTGGTTATTTGAGTTACTGTTGCCTTTCTATCAGCTCGAACCAGTCTGGCCATACTCCTCTGACCTCTGGCATCAACAAGGCATTCTCACCCACAGAACTGCCGCTCACTGGATATTTTCCCTTTTTCATACCATTCTCTGTAAACCCTAGAGATGGTTGTGCGTGAAAATCCCAGTAGATCAGCAGTTTCTGAAATACTCAGACCAGCCCGTCTGGCACCAACAACCATGCCATGTTCAAAGTCACTTAAATTTCCTTTCTTCACCATTCTGATGCTCTGTTAGAACTGCAGCAGATCGTCTTGACCATGTTTACATGCCTAAATGCATTGAGTTGCCGGCATGTGATTGGCTGATTAGAAATTTGCGTTAACGAGCAGTTGGACATGTAGGTATAATTTTACATAATTTTTTAGCACTAACTATAACCAAGATGTAGAAAAGGGATATGCAGTCCCTTCAGTGTGTTCTATGTCTGCCCTGGGGTCTCCTTCCTGTAGATTATCTGAAAAAAACCTCCACATGGAAGCACCCAGGAGGTATCCTGACCAAATGCCCAAACCTCCTCACATGACTCCTTTTGATGCAGATGATGGGTGCCTCAGCTCTTTTCTTAATGCAGCACCACATTGTGGCTGACGAGGCCCTTCTATTCATCCCACGCTCCACCCTACCATCACTTGTGAACAAGATGCCTTGATAATTGAATTCCTCCACCTGAAGCAGGGACTGATTCCCAATCAGGAGAGAGCATTCCACCTTATTCTTGCTGAGAACCAATAAAGTAACACACACTGTGAAATAATGAGGTATTTTATAGTCCCACTGGTATCTTTTGGGCCCAGGCCTACCTTTGGGTGACATAAAACAGAGATGAGGGTGATACGCATCATACTACAGAGCTTTCTTCACAGCTCCCAAATGACCCCACAAAGCAGCAGTGACTCAATAAGACTTATGCTGATGGCAGGGTCAATTTGGCACTCATGGAACCAGTGAAATCAGAAAAGGAAGACTTCTTTTTTTTTTTACATGCTCTCTTTTATAATATATTTTATGCATATTTTTGTGAAAAAAATAACACAAAAGAAGAGACAATTCTGGTTTCAGTGCCATTGTTGCTTCATTTTGAAGAGGGTCAGTCATCTGTGAGCTGAAGCTCTGTGGCTGGGTGGAGAAACATTTTGTCGAGTAAATGGCTTCTTCCAGGTCCCCAAAGGTTTGCATCTGCCTTTGCCATGCTTACTGCACTAAGTAAAGTACTTTGGTCATCTGGGCTAATGCCTGCTGTTCATCTTCTCAGAGAATTATAACCCTAATTACATTAAGGAGGGTTTTTTTGGACAGTGTGGATGACACTGTATCACTGAACTAGAATTATTTCCCCTTTAAACATTATTTTCCTTAGTCACTTGTTCACTACACTCAGGGAAACTACTGCCTACTGCATTGAGAGTTAAAAACATTTCTGTGAATCCAAAAAGCATAGAACGGGGAGTAAAACATACATTTGTTTCTTTGCTAATGGAGATGATGAGCAGATCTTTGCCCTTAATGACCTTTGAGAAAGGTTTTACCAGAATAAGGAACATAACTGGATTGAACTGGACAGTGTTCACATGACCCGGCCTGCTTGTAATTAGATTTGAAGTGAGCATGTTTGCTTTTTGTGTGAAGGGCCTGGGTCTATATTCTGTAAATACATCTAGTTGAAATAGAAAAATAGAAATACCGGAAGATACTCAACCAAACAATCTGGTAAATTAACCCTTCTTAAAGCAAAGCAAGCAAGACTAATAATGTGTTTAATTTGTTTTAGTGGAAAGTTAGAAACTAGATGGACGATGATGGAATATAGTTGAGATTGGAACAAAGTTGTAGCTTTCTGTAAAAGTTATAAAAATACATCAGCCATGTGTTTATTATTCCTATTTCAATTACTATAAAAGATTTGAAATTGTCTACTCATATCGTTTACATAACTCTTTTGACCCACTAATAGCTGAGGTTTTGCAGATGAGTGAGCTTAAGGCTGCTCTTCCATTTCAGGCAGCAGGATTTATGCATAAAACACAATAGGATTTCAGATTTAAAGGATTGTGTTTAGGCTGAAAACAGCAGTAAGAGTAAGGCTTACAGTACTGCAGTGTTTCTCAAACTTTTTTTATCATTCCCCACTTCGGACAAAGGAGCTTACACAAGCCCCCACCCCACGCCACCCCCCCCCCTTGCTTTTATCGCCCCAACAGAATGGTGACCACGCCTGATTTTTAAAGTATTTTTTTATTTAAAAAGCCGAGTTAGTCTACAAGTTTTTAAGGGTATAAATTAGTTGGAAAAAGGGGTTGCGCACTGGTATAAAACTGGCTCAGAAATATATGCTGTCAGTAGTTGCTACATGTAGAACTTCAGCTCGCAGTTGGAGAAAATAAAAGTAGTTTTATCACAAATAAAAAGCTTTCTAAAATACAAAATAAAATAAATAAATAAATAAATAAAGAGCAAGATACTCATCCCTGTATTTCCTCCGTGGTTGACCGTGTGACTTCTCTGACTCTGAAACGTTCCCTGATCTTTTTAGATATTTGTCCATTTTGTAGGTAGAATAACTGATAATGCGGCTACTTCAGCTTGTTTTGTTCTGCTGCGATATATTCCGACGTCAGACTCCCAGCCCGATGTTCCAGGTCCCGGTTCTGTTTACAATGATGATCACAATTGCTAATTTTTTTAAGTGTGTTTAATTTTGTGAGAGGGGGGAGTTGGTGGATTTAATTTACAGTGCAGTGAAACATTCACAACGATAGAATTTAGGGGTAAAAATCTATTTAAATCCCTTTGCTGTCACGCCCCACCTGCAATACCTCTGCGCCCCACTAGTGGGCCTCGCCCCATAGTTTGAGAAACCCTGGAGTACTGTTTCCCAACCCTAGTCCTCAGGACACACTGCCCTGGATTTTTTAGATGTTTCCCTGGTTTTTTGAAGCTCAGCAAAAGCTTGTTAATCAGCCACCAATTGAAATCAGGTGTCCTGAAGCAGGAAAACATCTAAAGCATGCAGGGCAATATGCCTTGAGGAGCAGGGTTGGAAAACACTGGCTCAAATATATATACAGTCTAAAGACCATCCTTATTCATACGATTCACTCCCCTGACCACTTGGTGCAGATGCGCAGAAATTTTCAACTACACAAAGAGTTCAAGTACCTGAATCAATCAAAAAAAGATTCCAATTAGAGCTTTGAGCATCATCTAAGACCGTACCCAATGCATCTTGCTATCCAAGCTCAGCTGACAGCACCATGGGGAGTTACGGTGGCTTTGGAGTACGTAGCTGTGCTGGACACAGACTGATTGCAGTTTTTAAACCAACAGGCCAGGTCGTGTCGGGGTTTGATTTGGAGATAACCGCAGGTACAGGCCGTTTCGGGTTCAAAAATCATCTTAAATGTACGGGTCGGTAAAATTGGACCAGTGGAGAACGCTACCACAGTTAAACGTTATACTGTTACTGCAATTGCTTTGTATTTAAAACATATCTAAAAGAGACAAATGAGCCTTAAATTAAATTAAAGGATAATAATAATAATAATAATGGCTTGCATTTATATAGCGCTTTTCGAGACCCTCAAAGTGCTTTACAACTCCATTATTCATTCACTCTCACATTCACACACTGGTGGAAGCACGCTATGATTATAGCCACAGCTGCCCTGGGGCAGACTGACAGAAGCGAGGCTGCCATCGGCCCCTCTGGTCAACACCAGTAGGCAGGTAGGTGAAGTGTCTTGCCCAAAGACATATAGCAGGTGGAAGCAGGAATCGAACCCATGATTTCTAGGTTGCAGGCCAACAACTCTACCAATGAACTACAACCGATGAATTCTTGGAGAAACAATATGTATTTTTTTGTAGCTTTGAAAACGAATTGAATGCGAAAATTGTCGCATAACTGGAGATGGGTTACAAATGGGCCAAAAAGCGCACAGTGCATGCCCACTTTCCCCCCTGGGGGAACCGTGCACAGACATGTGCCATCTGTGCATATATGCATAAAGCAGGTGGCGCTGCATGATTAGACAACCTTGCAGAGATAGGAATTAATCAGTTACCTGTTGATACTGTACCCACTTTTGAATGCAAGTCTATTTGAACGTAACATCAAAGAAAGCTGCAGCATTTGCTCAGAAAGATACATGGCTATATTCTTATACAGCCATGTTTCTTTCTGGACTGGAATACCAGTCAGTTCGGATATTGATTACAAGGAAATTGTGCTGGGAGCACAAGTGGATTTTAGATCTGCACTGGTAAGAAATTCTGTATCAGATTTATAAGCAATTATCTTATCACCAGCTGGTGTTTTTAGGGAGCTCCTGGATGATCCCTCATTGCCTTATGCCTTTCTGGGTAGGGTCAAGCTGCAGTCTGTTTGCTCTGTGAGTTTAGATGAATTGATTTCAGCCTGCTCATGATTCCTTTCACCTTGCTCTGGTTAACTCCTCACTTTTCTGTCTCCTTGCTTTAAACTCCTCGCTGGGTTCCACGCCAGCCTTTCGACCACAGTTCCTTACCTCTCTGTGTCAGATCACCTCCTGATTATTTCTTCCACCACAGTCAACCACAGCATCTCCTTCATCCTCCAACATTCACCTGGCTGCCCACTCTCCCACGCTCCCACTGTTCGGATAAATACAAGCTATCCACTTCACATACTTTGGAACAGAAACTCTAGACAAATTCATCTGCCATCTCTTTCTACCTGAATCTCCTCAAAGCCAGCTCTCCACTTTTAAACAACAAAACCACCCTTTTACCTTCTCCATTAAGATCAAAACATCCTTGCCCTTTTAATTACCACCCTCTCTTCTAGACTCCTCAGTCCTCAGAAGCCTGAGTTCCCTTGTTGCATATTCTATTGCTTCTTGTAAATAAACCTTTTCAATATTTTGTCCCGCCTTTGAGTCTGAATCTGGGTCAAGAAGCTACCATGCCAAGAAGGAGAGAGGGCAGCAATGACCTTGGAGAATCAGAACCATGTCCCTAAGTAGTAAACATTGTAAAGAGTTCCCAATCTTCCCATTTTTGAGAAAACAGTATGTCTCAGACTTTACAAGCCTCAGATATTCTATTTCAAGCACAGTTGGGAAAACTGAAAAAATGCTAATTGTCTGGAAGGACTGCTGGGAAAAAAAGCTTATTCTGTCTAAAATTACAATGGAAGCATGGCTTTGTTTGGAAAGTCTCATCCATTGTAACGTAATGGACCACAAAATGTTTGGAACAATGTCCTTTGAAGAAAAAGGAACAAAGTTGTTTGGTCATCATGAATGGTGCCATGTTTGATGAAAACCAAGCACAAATGGCTGGTTTACCAGAGAGGGTTTTGGAGGGTTTTTTTTTCTTTCTTTTCTGTACCCACAGAACATTGACATCTTGCAGGGACTGAGTCAACCATGAATTCCTCTGAATACTTGACATGAATTGTTTTAAGTTGTGACCAAAAAGCAGAAGCACACAATAATGTCAAAATAATGTGATTTATTGACAGATAATATGAGAGGAGATGCTAAATTGGGAGTTTGCCATAAGTATGACTTTTGTCTTATGTGCATTGTAGATGTTTCTGCATTGGGAGGTTGACAAGAGGATGCTGATGACAGTACCAAAATGGTGTGGCAGGTTAAGGGGCAAGAGGTAGTTGTGTCGGTTGAGCAATGATATACGAACACCCTCACTTGTTTGACAAAACAGATCCTTCAGATGGTACGGTCAACAGATGCAGTAAAAATTTTCAGCTCCTTTTGTGAAGGTAGGTTCTAACAGACTTATTATGGGGATTTCCACATTCAATCCAATGAGCACTGAGATCACACAACAGGTAATCGTAAAAGACTCAGTTAAACTCAGGATTAGCAACCTGTAAGTAAATGACAGGCATTATACCGGTTGGCTTGATTACCATAATGGCAATCAGACAACAGGAGGAGAAAAGCTGCGATCCTAAACACCCAGGAGATGATCAGGTTACTGTTTTGCGAAAATGAGCGAACACAGAAATCCACTTCACCTGTGACGAAGAGTCCCAACAAAGGAGTGGAAGTGTGGAGCCACCTGAGGTCATCTGTCTGAAAGCTAAATCCTGGCTGACATTTTTATGAAGTAGGATAATAATTTGAAACACAGCAGCAAATATTCAACAGAAGGATAGAAAATTGAAAGTAATTAAGATGTTGCATTGGCCTGGCCAAAGTCCAGCCCTCAGTCCGAATAAAATGCTGTGTTGGGACTAAAAGGTAGCTGTACAGAAATAAAGGTCTACAAAGGACTTTGGGCCAAAATGTTACCACAATTATGTGAGAGATAAATTATAGTAATGATAACAGTGAATAGTGATAAAATCAGAAAACTACTACTTCATACTAGTGCAGCTAAGGGTGGCTCCACAAGCTAATGGACGATGTCCAAATTAAAATGGCAATATAGTCTTACCAGCCAATGGCATCATCCATCCATCCATCCATCCATCCATTTTCTGTACCGTCCATCCTAATACAGGGTGGCGGGCCAATGGCATCAAATAATGCACATCTTCTTAAAAGCCTGTAATGTTCCAAAAATACTCCCCAACATCCTTTTTTATTGCTTCCCTGACGGGAAAAATGTCCCTGCAGGCAATACCATTCAGTGATAAAACTCTAGTGTTGTAGAAGGTGCTTAGTCATGCACTAAACTACTGCAAGTTAGGTGAATAGATAAAAATAATCTGATCACAGCTAATTATCATGATAACAATGTTTAACACATGTTCAGGAATTAAAGTTGGATACGTAATAAGTAAGGTATAATAAAAACTAAGAAATTCTAGGAGGATAAAGGCTGATCCAGAGGTATTGCAGGTGGGGCGTGACAGCAACGGGATTTAAATAGATTTTTTCCCCCTAGATTCTGTCGTTGTGAATGTTTCACTGCACTGTGAATTAAATCCACCAGCTCCCCCCCTCTCACAAAATTAAACACACTTAAATAAATTAGCAATTGTGATCATCATTGTAAACAGAACCGGGACCTGGAACATCGGGCTGGGAGTTTGACGTCGGAATTTATCGCAGCAGAACAAAACAAGCTGAAGTAGCCGCATTTATCCTCTTATGGCTGGGAAATTGAAAAGTATGAGAGTTAATTTCATTTTAGACACGATTACATACAATATAGTGACGTTTCTCTAGGGCTTCAGAGTCCCTGCCTGCTTTTTTGCTGCTAAATTGACTTTTAAGGAAATGAGGCCCTCTAGTGTCCCAGCTGTGCAAATGACTCATTTTTCGACAGTGCCCTACAGTACGTTTCAGTTCAAACGAGTAAAAACATCCATGACAAAAGTCTTGACATGAGAAATCTTAATAGAGGAAGAATGATCAGATAAAACCAGAGGACTGAAAACCTGTAACATATAAAACACATTTTATTTCTCATGTTGCATTGATGATACACTTTGCTGTAACATCTGAAACAAGGGGAACAGAGGCGAATGAGAAATTCAGCTTGAAAAAAATGAAGGTTTGATTATGAAGTTCCTTTTAAGGAGTTCTTTGTTGGAAAAGATGTCTCAAAAAGATCTTCCATAATTCACTGACCTGCCATCCCAAACAGAGAAGGCATAAATGAGATTAACGTTCTCTCATCATTCCTTGCAGGAGGTTATGTTTAATGTATGGCAAAATGCTTTTAGAAAAACAATGTTTCCTAACCTTTTCAGAACCAAAAAATAGCATCATGGGTTGTTTTCCTGATGTTGAGTTAATAAAATGCTAAATGCCAGTTTATCCATTCAATCTTTTCTCAGCCAATGAATGGCAACTTATTAAAGAAATATTAATATTTTGAGAACACTGTGAGCACAAAAGGCTGCTGCATGCAATTTGATTAGAGTGTCCTGATCTTGCACATTTCTTACCACATATTTTGTTCATTTAAGTGCCTGAGAAACTAAACTGAGGCTGGGGCTTTAAAGCATTTATTTGTTTCATTAGTCACATAAAACATGATTAAAAAAACATCCATCATGGAATGTTAAACCAATATAAAGGATCTGCTCCTTCTACCTTGTGTGTTTTGCCAGTAGCAATGGGCAAACATGAGGAAAAGACAGCTTCTGAGAATAAATTTCACAGATGATTTTTATTACAGAAGTCCAATATTTAACATCTAAAGTCAAAGCGGTGGAATGAAAAACAAAGCTGAACATGGGACAGTGTTGCTATGCAAAAGTACTTTTAATTCAGAAAAGTATATATATATATATATATATATATATATATATATATATATATATATATATATATATATATATATATGTATATATATATTTTTTTAATTGTTTTGTTTTCATTTTGTTTTCTTTTGGATCAGATTGGGTGTGAAGTGTGAAGAAAAGTACTCTAAATCTAAAGGATTTAAAAATGATACCAACAATGCAGTGATTGCAAGGATTTACAGAGAAAGGTTAAACACTTGGTAAATGGTAAATGGCCTGCACTTGTAAAGCGCTTTATTTAGTCCCTGAGAACCCCAGGGCGCTTCACACTACATTCGGTCATTCACCCATTCACGCACACATTCACACACTGTAGTATCAGTTTAAAACTAACTGTCAAGAATTTGCAAAACACAATGGAAGTTTTTAGACGAGCATGAAATGTGAAGCTGCAGCTTTAATAGTCATGAAGCCTTTTGAATTTGCATCTGCATCTATACGTCAATGCCAAAACAGTCCATCAAATCGAGGTAGAAATTGCTATATATCATCATCCAAATTTTATACATTTTTATTGATTCTGTTGTTAAGAAAATATATGAGAAGTATAACCTTTGCTCATTGTATCAAATATTGGATTTCATAAAAAAAATAGAATGATATAGATTGATTTTTATATTGCATCCCACCACTAATTTAAATGCATCGGCTTCACAGATTCTGAAAAATTTTACACAACTCATTAAAATGTGCTAGGGCATTATTCAAAAATAAGAACTGAAAAAGTTGCCAAAAATTAACGGGAAAAAAAAGCGAACAGTCCAATTAGCCCAATCAGAAGTTGTGTCTAAGCCACATAAAACTGCTTTTTGTATATTCACTACAATGTACTCGATACATTTCTTTAAAAAATTATTTTTGTTCAATGTTTTGTGTATTGTTGCATGATATATTAAGAAAATAATTTTGGACCTCAGTTGTGCCACTAATAATGTTAATTCTTGGGATAATCTTAAAAAAAATTTATTTGAGTAATCTACCTATAGTGTGGTATTTTTATGAAGATAATCTCTGGCCTGTGTCTTGTATATAGCAGAAGTTTTGATCAGGTGTGTACAGCCTTTAAGGAGTACCTGGGCTTAGTCCAGACAAGATATGATATTTTTGTAAAATAAATAAATAAATAAATAAATAAAGTGTTACAAAAGTTATAGTTTATATAGCATAGATAGTAAGATAGTTACGTTATAATTTATTTTCAGTGCATGCATGTCAAAACAGTGCAATGTGTCATCTAAAATATGATGGCTTATAATTTTATATCTAATGTTCAATTTAATGTTTAATGTTCAATGTTTTGTATTTTGGAAAATTACATCTGGAAACGGCAAAAACAAACAATAATTTAATTTGATCAATCTTTCCTTACTTGCTTCTGTTGGTCTCCCTTTTCTCTTCTTTACTTGAATGTCCTTTTTCCATCTCTCCCCTTCCACCAGTGAACTCCCCAAATGTTTTTTTTAAGAATTAGATTGCTCATGAACACAGTGCACATACTATCATTCATATACTATTCACAGATTGCTGTCTTACTATGTATTTATCTGTAGCTGTTATCTCTCCTCTTCTCCCTCTCATCACTTGGTCTTCTCTCATCATTGGTTCTTTCTTGGTTAGTCTGTTTGGCTCTGTCAATAATGCCAAAATGGTAAATGAGCCAATAAGATAAAGCAAAGCTTTATTTATTTCATTTCTTATGTCTTCAATGATGAACTGTTATTGACTGTTATTTGTATGAGTAATTTTTCATTAATTTCCTCAGTCCATGTGCTTACTAAGGATAACTAGTTTGCAAGCAGGACAGCTAAAGAAAATAATGCATAAGCCAGCATTTGCCTTTGTGAATCAATTTACAAAGATAAATTCTTACCCTTAGCCTCTTTCTAGAAAAAGCTAAGGAGTTGCAAGAGTTTTTTTTTTGTAATTTTTCTATGATCCATTGTTTTCTGTTAGACTTAGAAATGTTGCTATATGATCTGGTTTGGCGCTCTGCAGTTTTCTGCGCATTCATTTGAACAGAGTGGCCTCGTTAGGAGAAGGGAGGGGCCGTGTGGCCACGGTAGTGACATACTGACTTTGGCAAGCCATGGTGTGGCAAGGTGTTAACATAGGCCTTGGAAGTTAATACGTTGATAAGGCGTTAATACACGACTCATTTTTTATACTGATGGCTTGCCATACTGACTGTAACCTGACACAGAGTCAAGTCAGCGGCAGCACTTCCTGCCCATTGTGTGTGATTGAGGAAGCGGTGAGCCTGCAGCTGGTAAGTGAAACAACAGACATAAAACATCTGGGGCTAAACTAAAAACATTAGGGACTAAACCCCGGAAAGGTCGTCACTGGTTTTGAGCAAACACAAAATAAATGTAGTACTAGTTTTCAGGTAGACATATTTAAAGCATGTAAAATTGAGTGGTTTTGCCCTATAACCAGCTCACCAGCAGTTTGCGATGGTAGGTGATAATTTAGATTACAAGAGATGTTCATACCTCTTGACTAAATAGTAAAGCACTACGTAGGACGAAGTATGTAACCTTTACTCAAAATACCACTTTCTTATGGGTCTAATTGACTAACCATATAAAAAGTAACAGTAGGCTTTCCTTGAGCAGTAATATTCCTTGCTGTGCCCCTAGATGCAGTTAACATTTGCCTGTCAGATAAAAATGGAAAGTGTGGTGTCAAACCAGCCTAAAATATTGTGTCCACTCACCGTTTGAGGCCCCAACCCACTTTCAGCACAGTGTCCACATCTATGGCACACTACCAGCCTTTAAACAAAACTGAAATCAGTAACCTGATCCCTGTTGACACAGTGTTTAAATGTCAGGATTCCATAAACACAGAGAAGGTGGGCCTCCTCGAGGGATTTGTATGAGCCTTTAGCTCCTCTGTTTAAAAAGCATGTAGATGATTAGGTGGATCAAATGGCCAGGGGATAAAACCACAAAGGGGTGCTCTGGTTCGTGTGAAAACATTAAGGTGCTCATTATGATTACTTACAACGTGTTGACATACTGAAATTGCTGTGAAATTGGCCATACTGTTGGGGAATGCTAGATCCAGACAGACAGTAATTGCATTTCCTGTTAGTCTCTACCTTCTCCTCTCTCTCTCTCTCTTTCTCTCTCTCTCTCTGTGTGTGTGTGAGAGAGAGAGACTGAGGACCCCTTTCTAGTGTAGACTGAGCTGAAACCCAGAAATGATTAGGTGAGACAGCCCACATTACACACAAGTGATAAACTTTACTGAATGCTTTTTTAAAGTAGAGATTTATCATTATTATTGAAATGGCTTGAATCACACTGCAGAGATGATCACAGGTTTAACTCAACTTTACAGGATTTTCTGATGTCTGTAAAGAGGGGCACCTCAAAGGCCTGGTTTTAGTCTGTTTGCATATATGCTGGTATGCCTCTTATAAAAACCTCCTGCTGAAGGACAAGGGAACTCTAGAAAGCGTTTGACTGCATGCAGGCTTCCTGATGGATCTGAGCTCAGAGAACAATCCCTCTCCACTGTGTCCTGTCTGATAAAACCGAGGTTTGGACTTGTGCCATGAAAAGGGGGCTTAGACGGATGCAATGACTTGCTGAGGTTTGAAACCCCATTAAAAATTGTCACTTTATTTTAAGCAGCTGCCACGCTCATGAGTCCCACATCCTTCTGGAAAACATATCAGAGCTCCAGGGTTGGCTGGAGAACGTTGCTACAATGTTCATTTTGTGACTGGCTACGCTTTTAAAGTACATTTAACTTGGGTGAATTTAGAGGAATGGAGGCTTTTCGTTCCCAGCATAGAGACTCATAATGTACAGAGAAATTTGTTTTTGAAATATTAACAGCATATCAGACAATATACTATCTGAGTGTGGGCTAACTCATAGTCCTGTTTTAAATTAAGTCAACCTTTATGATGCATTTTCTTACAACTGATTCCTCTGTTCAAAATCTCATTTAAATATTTTTTTATGTTTAAATAAGAAGATAAGGTTCTGCGTTTAAAGCAACAGCTCATCTAATTGTTGGATACATTCAAAATCGCGGTCCTTAAGTTGTTCCTGGTGAGCAGGTTCTGTTGCACAAACGGTTTTCTGCTGCTGTAGGATCTTCCCTCAGCCTCTTTGCGATATTCAGTTTAAACATCATAACTACCACTTGAAGTTTTTGGAAGCAGAATGTAACCATCAGCATCTTTTAATCCCCACATGTTTCTGGGTTCTTTCGGCTGCAGTGGCCCTGATGTTTCGTTATGGTTATAAAGGTCCACAAATGCCATGACTACTGTTGCTATGATGTGAGGGCAACAAAACGGACTTTCCAGTTATGATGTTAAGACTTTCCATATGACTATAAATAAACATAAGAAATTTAACAATGAACCGGTGTCTCCCATGGTTTTTGAAGATCTCAAAAATGCTCTCCACCAATTCACCCCCTTTGTCCATCAATGCAACTTTTAATTTGTTTTAGTTCTATCATTCCAAACCTATTTGCGAATCCTTGCATTTTTTTCTTTGTTCCCATGTGATTCATCTTGTTTTCAGGATAAAATAGAAACCACTTTTAAAGGACTTTCATGCAATTTACATAACACACATTGGAAACAGTGCCTAACAAAAGTATGCAATTCAAACGGTTTTAATGGGGGCATATAGTAGTGCATAATTGTGAAGTGGAAGAAAAGAGTATACACAGTTTCTTTTTTACAATTAAAAACGTACCATGCATATGTGTTCAGCCCCGTTTACACTGACTGGTGATTAAATATTATCCAAATCTTATGTTTGGATATTATTTTGGATCTCTCTTTTATTTCAGCAGCTGATTAACATTGTAAAAGCTGAAATAATACCTAAACTGAAGCCACAAATCCCTGATGAGTTGAGAAGGAGGAGGCATAGATAAAGAGCGGGAGCAAAAAGGAGACAGAGAAGGAGGAAGATCAAACCAGCTCTTCCATTGATCATAACAGGCAACGTGAGATCACTGGCTAACAAGATGGATGAACTCCAAGCCCTTACAATGACTCATATGTCAGATAATCGGGAATGCAGTGCTATGTGTTTTACTGAGATGTGGCTGCAGGATCTTATCCCCGACTCCGTCTCACTGCCAGGCTTCCTGACTGTGAGAGCAGACAGAGATCTGAAGATGAGCAGGAAAGGCAGTGGAGTAGCAGTGCTCGTCAACAACAGATGGTGTCATCCAGGAAATGTTACTGTGAAGTGTCGTCTCTGCAGCCCAGGTATTGAACTCTTGGCAGTAAGTTTGTCCAAATTATTCACAAAGAGAGTTTACCAAGGTTATTTTGGCAGTTGTTTACATTTCACCTTTAGCCGTTGCCGATAATGCATGTGATGTCATCAGTTCCGTTGTCCCTAAGCTACAGATCCAACACCCCAATGCCTTTGTGGTAATATTTGGTGATTTTAATCATGCCTCATTCTAGTCTACACTTCCAACATTTCAACAGCTTGTCAGCTGCTCCACAAGAGAAAACAAGACCTTGAATTTGTTTTATGCAAATTAAAGGATCCATACATGTTCAAATCAAGACCTCCTCTGGGAAAATTAGATCACAATCTTGTTTTTCTCTGCTCAGAATGTAAACCACTATGACAAAGAGAACTGTGAGAAAATCGTCACATGAACCTGAAGAAGCTCTGCAGGGTTGTTTTGAGACCACAAACTGGATGACTCTTTACCAAGCACATGGAGTGTGTTACTGACTATATAAACATCTGTGTGGACAACATCATCCCCACCAGAACAATGAGATGCTTTCCTGATAACTAACCCTGGATCACCAGTGACCTGAAGAAAATGCAAAACAAGAAAAGAGGAGCCTTCCGGGAGGGAGACAGTGAATTATTGAGGACTATACAGAAACAACTCAAAGTCAAGATCAGGGACTGCAAGGAGTCATACAGAAAAAAGCTGGAGAGCAAACTACAGAGGAACAATATCAGAGATGTGTGGTCAGGAATGTAAAAGATCACAGGCTTTAAGCACAGGAAGGATTGTACAGATGGAAGTCTGGACAGAGCCAATGAACTGAACACATTCTTCAATCGGTTCAGTTCTGAAATAAGCTCAGGATCCTTCTTCCCTGTCCCCAGCCAAACAGACATCTTCTGACCCACAGCTTTCCTGTCACACCTCAGATGTTTTATCTTCCACCTCAGTCATGGACTCTTCTGTTTCCACAAGTTTGACTTCAACCAAGTCAGGAGATGCTGCTACAGCCTTTGCCTCCCCCTCCCACTTGTCTGTCTCTAGAAGGCAGCTGGAGAGACTGAAGAGACTGAACCGGAACAAGGCTGCAGGTCCGGATGGTCACTGCCCCAGAGTCCTGAAGGCCTGTGCAGAGCAGCTCTGTGGGATTCTGCAGCACCTCTTCAACCATAGCCTAACCCAGGAGAAGGTTCCAGTGTTGTGGAAGACATCCTGCCTTGTTCCAGTACCAAAGAAAACTCACTCACAAGAAGTGGAGAGGGACACAAATCCAATCCAATCCACTTCATTTATAAAGCACATTTACACAACAATGTCAGCCAAAGTGTTGAACATCAAAACAACAAACAGCACTCAAAGATAAAAAAAATAATGAAAAAACATAAAGGACATAATTATACTAAAATCAAAACATGAGTGATCATATCAATCAGTAATAAAAGCCAATAAAAATAAGTGGGTCTTAAGGAGAGTTTTAAAAACTGAGAGTGATGAAGCCTGTCTAATGGTAGAGGCCAGATGATTCCACAGCTTAGGCGCTACTACAGCAAAAGCCTGATTACCTCCAAGCTTCAGCCTAGTCTTAGGAATGACCAGTACCTGCTGGCCAGCAGACCTTAAAAGACGTGAAGGAGTATATGGCTGAAGAATGTCTGATACATGGGGAGGTGCAAATCTGTTCAGGGATTTGTATGCTGAAAAGAAAATGAGATTATTTTGTTTGCTCCTAGTGGTTCATCGACTGCTCTATCTGTACCACTGGATTCATTGTCTCCTTTTGTAAAGCCCATTATTTCTAATTTGGGTATGAAGGTTGACTAAAATTTGAGTCAATCCACTCTTTAATGTCCTTCAGGCAATGCATGACACTATCCTTTGTCTTTTTTAATGGAGCAAGGATCTGGCAATCATCTGCATAAAAATGAAATGACAAATCATATGTGCGAAAAATTATGCCAAGGGGAAGCAAATAAAGACTAAACAGAATAAGGCCAAGAATTTAACCCTGTGGCACACCACAATCAAGGGGGGCAGAGGAAGAAACATAGTCTCTAAGACTGACAGAAAAACTCATATCAGACAGGTACGAACTGAACTAACTTAGTATGCCGACATAATTTTCCAAGCGCAACAGCAAACTTTTAGGGTCAACCGTGTCAAAGGCTGCAGTCAGGTCCAGTAACATAAGGAGAGCAGTATTCCCAGCATCTGTAGCAAGTAAAATGTCGTTAAAAACTTTCACTAGTGCAGTTTCAGTACTATGACCATTTTGAAAGCCTGAAATACCTCAAGAATGTGAAAACTGTCTAAAAATGTCTTCAGTTGGATAAAACAATTTTTTCCAACATTTTGGAAAGGAAAGGAAGCCTAGACAATGGTCTCAAATTGGACAAAACTGAGGGGTCCATGCCAGGTTTTTTGATAAGGGGTTTTATAATTGCATGTTTTAAAATCTTTTGGCACTTCGCTGGAGGACAGGCTCCTGTTCACAATTTTTAGGACATCAGGGGCAATAATAGACAGAACATCCTTGAAAAGGCAGAGAGGCACAGCATTTATTAAGGAGCCCGAAGCTTTAAGCTGCCCTACAAGATCCTCCAGCACCCTGAGGGACACAGTTTCAAACTACTGAAGTATAGCAGAGCAGTGACAGGCATCAGGTGGTGCTAGTAACTGCGAGGAGATTTGTGATCGTATGGTGTCAATCTTTTCAATAAAAAAGGTAAGAAATTCCTCGTAAACAGCTGATGAGTCATTCAGATCATCAGGACAAGCAGGATTCAGGATACTGTTTATAGTGCTAAAAAGAACACGGGGTTCTGGAAGTTTGACAGGATGACACCTGGTAAATATGTAGATTTAGCTTTCTTCACAGTCCTCTGGTAACCACACCAGCAGTTCTTCAAAATTTCAAACGATATATGCAACTTATCTTTCTTCCATCTTTGTTTAACCTTTCTACAAACATTTCTGTATGCACGATTTACATCATTTACCTATGGCTCCATGTTATGCTTAAGGGGGCAGATTGTTAATGGAGCAACTATGTCTAAATAGTGTGACAAGTATTATGAAACTGCGACAAAAGCCTAGCAGTAGAAAACCATTTATTTAAACCCTCCTTACACAACAGAGTTTCTAAGAATTCAGCCGAAAACAAATCAGCACTTCTATAATAATTTAAAATCCTATGCCGCTGCACCGGAGCACACAGAGTGACAGGTTTACAGGGAAATGATACATCAAAAAAATGAGACTGTGGTTAGAAAACACTGGTTCAGAAACCACCAAATTTGATACAGACAGTCCATATGACAGTACAAGATCGAGGGTATGACCATGTTCATGGGTAGGACCAGATTCAAATTGTTTACAAATTAAATGAATCAATAACATTTCAAACCTCTCTGACTAGTGGCTTCTCAGGACAACAAACATGTATGTTAAAATCACTGACAATCAGAAGCCTGTCATGCTTGGGTACAATTTGTGCCAGAAAGTCTGAAAAGAGTTTGAGGAAATCCTTGTTATGCTTTGGTGATCTGTACACCACAGCACAAAGCACAGGTGGATTTTGACCAGCTCAAACAAGTTTGCTTCGAAGCTAGAAAAAGATCCTGGTATAGAAAACTAAGTGCAACAGATGTTCTTTTTAAAAACAGATGCAGACAATCTTGGATTATTAAAAAATAAGCAGCAAAAAACATTGAATTCACCATCACCAACCTAAGTCTCAGTCAAGCAAAGGAGGTCTAAAATGAATGTCTTATTTAAAAGGGATCTGGCATTAATAAGAGCAATCCTAGTGGAAGAAAAGGGCGAGCCATCCTTTGCCCTTGAGGCGCGGTCCACCACCTGCAAGTTTGAGTGGACGATCCCACGAAGATAGAGCAGAGAGAGACAAAAACGAGGAAAGAGGGTTTTTTCCTCCCTACTCAACAACCAGGGCCGCGAATTATCCAGAAGTCTCCAACAAGATGACAGAGTGCAGAAATCATCCACTTACACAGCGGCCAAGTAAGAATGCAACAGGCTAGTCTTCAACTTCACTAGCCAACCGGCACGACTCCCCCGGCATCTGTGACGTTTCCTGCGCCCCGATGCGGCCCGACGCAGGTAGGCTGGTACACCACAAAAGAGCAGAGAACATAAAGTTTTAAGGCCATCGGAGTTAAATCCCACCAATTTTCCGACTAAATGTCTAATATCTTGCAAAGTCTGGTGTTCAAACACCAATAAGAATTGATACCACTCATGAAAATTAAAATTAAAAACCCAATCCATAGCAGAGCTGGCAACGATAGACGGCAGGCCATGCACATGGCGCCATCTTCATGCTCAGTATGAGGGATTGCTGTTGTTGGAGTCTGCATAAAAAGGGCACAACCTCAGGTCAATCTGAAGACTGAACAGTGAAGCCGTCAACAAGAAGAGACAGAGCAGACTGTACTTCTTGAGGTAACCTTCAAGGTTTGCAGCAAGGTGCTGCAAATCTTCAAGTCTGTTATGGAGAATGTAATCTCCTCAGCGGCCATCTGTTGGGGTAGCAGCATCAGAGCCACTGACTTAAAAAGGCTAAACAACCTGATTAAGAAAGCTGGTTTTGTTCTTGGCACCACTGTGGAACAACTCCCTAAAGAATGAATTAATATGAGCTACAACAGCACTTAATTTCCCTCCTTGATCAATAACGTATTTTTGAATTTGAACTGAATTTGAATAAAATCTCCTTGAGCAATGTCCAGCAGTCCATCACCTGAAACGGTGAAGAGTATGGCACACCTGTCTACCAAGACATGAGTGTCAACCTCAACTGACAGACCAGACAACGAGAACATTAATCAGAGAAGCAGCCAAGAAGCTCATAGTAACTGGAGGAGCTGCAAAGGTAGATAACTCAGGTGACATAATCTGTTGTCAGGACAGCTGTTCATTGTGGCAAGAAAAAAGTAATTGAAAGAAAGCTAAAAGAAGTCCTGTTACAGTTTGCCACAAGTCAAGCAAGCATGTGGAAGCAAAACTGAACTGTTTGTCCTTGTTATAGAATATGCAAAACTCTTGAGGCAGGGGCAGAGGTTTACCTTCCTTCTGGACAGTGACTTTGAACACGCCACCTGAGCTACTGCTCAAAGATTGAATTGAATTGAAAGATTGAGGTTTAGATTAAACCATAATTCTGTGTTGAAAGGTCTAGTCAAAGGCCTAACATAAATCTAATTGATAAACCATGGGATGACTCAGAATCTGATGTTCACAGATGCTCTCCATCTAATCAGACTGAGCCTGAGCTATTCTACAAAATAGAATAGGACCTGATGGTGTAATTGTAAGAAACTGTTATTTGTAATGATTCAGCTATAGATGCACACCCTACATTTCTAATAATTTTTATCTGCAAAATCTAACATATAGCAGTGTTTTGAGTTGATTTAGTAATAAAATACATTAATGGTGTGGTTCTAACATGATGAATTGTTAAAAATAAAGCTCAAGTGGTAATGATGCTTCTTCATGTTATATATTGTCCACATTTTTATTGCTGCCCATGTCTGGTTCCTTTTTACAGTCAGAGTCTCAAGATACACAACCACACAGCAATAGAAACTATTTCCATGTAAGTAAAACTGTTTTGTTCTGCTTCTTTGACATCAAACTGGCAATTTAGTCATTTTAGCACTCAGATGGTTGGCGTCCCTCCAATATAAGTCTTGTTTCTGCCAGACATGATGCATACTACCTGACAGCAGCCTCCGCTCCACCATGGTCTAGTAATCTCCACCAACCCTGTGCTTCATAGTGGGCGTCTGCCTAGCAAATCTATATACACAATCTGGTTCCTGTTGTGCTTCTGTCCTCAAGTGAGTACGGAAGAGATGAGTAGAAAAGATGAGTATAAACAAGCGCAGAAACCCAGCTGTTTATTGTTACAGGTACATGCTGCAAAAGCCCAGTGATAGGGTGAAAACATGGCCGTTTATTTTACATCCCTTTCGGAAGTGTGCCTCGAGACACCATGAACAGGATGAATAACACATTTGGGAGGAAAGAAAAAGACAATAAGCAAAATAAGCAACCGTGGAGCAGAAAGATGGAGTGGGAGTTTCGGGGGATTTTTGCTCGGTTTATGCAACGGCAGCGTAAAGTTGCAAGACCGAAAAAGTCATCAGAAATATGTCTTCTTAATGCTTGATTCAACTTTTCTTTTATAGCTGGAAGTCATGGGGGGGAGAGAAATGCGAAGCTGCTTTGTTTTGGTCTATAAGAGTTAAAGTGTTTGGTCAGGCAGAGAGCCAGCATGGAAGACAGCCGGCCGACTGCAGCTCCACAGTTCTGGTGGGCTCGGCAGCAGAGGTCAGCTAAGTCTGCAGAAATCAAATCCTGTGTCTGCTGCCCACAATAACAACGTAGCAGACTGGCCCAAGGGTAATGGCAGGATTGTGTTGTTGTGTTCTGGGTTAAATCTAATGAGGAGTTAGAGTTCTGCTAGCGCTGTCTTTTTAGATTATGTATACATGCAAAACCCCTCAAAGCAGAGGCCAGGTGTTATTTTCCAAGAACTTTGTGTGGCACCCGAATGACAGAATTAGCAGAACCCTAGCTCACATGAGTCTGTTGCAACGGATCAGATCTCTTATCAACTTTCAAGCTTAAAATCTGTTTGGCATCTTTGTCAAAGAGTACTACAGTATCCAGCACTGATGAGAAAAACAGACCTCTTCAAAAAATATCCCAGTTCCTTTATTATACCCCTTATTTTAGAGTCTTAAGTTATTTAAGACCACTCAGTTGTGTCTTACAGACACCCAGCAACAGGGCTAACAGTGCCTTGTGAGAATATTCACAGTCACTGACCTTTTCACATGCAACGTAGTGCAAAATTGTTATGCTAAGGAAGAGCATGATTTTCCGTTTGTTAAGACCAATGAGCATGTTTCACCTTTTTTGCGCTGAGGCCCTTGAACAAAATCCAGTGCAACCAGTTGCATCCAGGTGTCACATGACAAGTAGTGTGTACTTTAATTTCAGAATAAATCTGTCTGTTCTTTGAAGGCCCCACTGTTCAATCCATTTGCCAAAAAGTGAAAGAGTATGACTTAAGCTAACCTAACCACCTAAACCTACAGCTATTTACTGTGCGTTCCACAAATCTGGCCTTTATGGAAGAGTGGCTACAAGCTATGCAGGCGACACAGCAAACATGCGGAACAAGCTGCTATAATTGGATGAGTCCATTATTTCACCTTTTGGCCTACATATAAAACTCTGTGGGAGAAAATTCACACAGAACACAAAAAGCGTTTGTTTTTTTCAGTAGGAACAGCAAAGCCGATCAGAGATGTAAAGAGACTGCAAAAGACTTCAAATTGTAGCAGAGGTTCAGCTTTCAGCAGGACAATGACCCTAAAGATTCAGCCAGAGCTCCAATGAAATGGTTTAGATCAAATCATATTCAAGCATTAAAATGGTCCAGTCAAAGTCCAGACTTAAACCCTGCTTGGGTAATGGATTGTGTCTGCGAAGAGCATTCTTACTAAGCTTTGGCTTATTGCAAAGAACATTTCACAAAGATTTCAGTCTTTGTATTTGTATGCAGCTGTAATGCACAGGTTGTGACAAAATATGAAGCAATACTAGACCTTTTAGTGCTTTTGTAAAGCATAAAGGACATTAAAGCTATGCTGCACTGCTGCAGATCCTGCATGAGCTGAGGTTTTCAGATGGTATTCTGATATCTAATACTAATAAATGAGGCTTAGATATTATATTAACAGGCTCCTATTATTTCAGCAGCCAAGTCTGTCTCTGCCTAACAGTTTAAGCAGCTTAAATGGTTTCCTGAGGCATGGAATAAGCATGTTTGGGTAGGCACAATTATTTTCTTAGTGTGAAATTGCAGTATAATCGCCATGGAATATCAGTATGCAAAGTTCAGAAAGTGAAGATTTGAAATGGCAGCTCTTTGCATCTTTAATATATTATTGGACATGTAATGCATTTGAATTTGCAGGGCTTATAGTTGGGAAAATTGTGAATTGGATGGAGTCAATCTTAAACCAATAATGTAAACATGGCTCCATAACCACTAGCACTGATTTAATCTACACGTTGGACTTTGGTTGTCCATGCTTTTCCTCCCACCTACCAAAATCGTCACTCTGCATCAAGGAATGGATTGTTTTTTTTAATCAGGCTTCTGTGCTCCTGACAGGTTGTGACTGCATGAGAGGGCAGTTTGTCCTGCAGAGCTATGCAGCCTGCAGAGGCCCGTGTTTGGCTTGGATGCCAATGAACGACATAGTATGGTGAAAGGAAATGAAAAATGCAAGATTGTAATTTATTGGATAGTGGAACTGATTTTAAGGATTTTTCACTTTCCTCGTGTTGCTTTGCTTGAAGTTTTCCAAATATGCCACAGCTGAGTGTGAACTGAGTTTCGTTGTACTGGCAATAACAAGGCAGGCAGTGCTTCCAGCTCTCTGTGCCTCACCCCCCTATTTCCATTACCTCCTGGCAGATGCCTAACTGTACTGTGGTAGGCATGAAATCCAAATGCTAAATATGCCAAACTGATTTCACATGAATAGAAAAAGGCATTTCCTCCAGCACACAAACTTAGCAACATCAGCTTCCCATGTAAAGGTATCAAAAGAGTATTTTTTCTCTATTAAAGGTTAACTTTGGATTTTTGAATCGAGTGTTTGGTGAAAAGCTGAAAGCAGGTAATAAGTTACGCAAAGCAGAAGCCCACATACTGTAGAATCTAAAAGGGGCCAAAATAAAAGGAATCTTCTACCATCTTACAACAGTTAAGTTCACAAAGATGTCCCAACTATGTTATGACCCTTCAAACTGCTGTCATATTTGCATCAGTCGATTATTTACAAATAAGCTGATAATCTACACAGGGAATGGAGGTGGAAGGTGGTGCATCAACAATGATCTGTTGTGTTAAACGTACTTAAAACAGAACATCTCAGAGTAAATTTCTGATGTAATGTAAAATGGAGCAAAAGGCAGACAATTTATTGCTGTTTAATTTAATGCAATTTTATTTATTTTTACATTACCATAATTTCTGTTAGGTAGTTATTATCTATGAAATGCTTTATATGCTCTTCTTACATGTTTCACACCGGAACATAACTGGTGGTGCACCGGCTCCTACCTGAATTTCCTGTGAAAATACAGCGTGGCAAAAAAGTATTCTCTTTTGGATTGAGGTCTGGAGAATCGTAAGGCCACTTCAGAACCTTGAAATGCTTTTTACGTAGCCACTCCTTCGTTGACAAGGCTATGTATTTGGGATCATTGTCATGCTGGAAGATCCAGCTACAATTGATCTTCAATGCTCTCACTGATGGAAAGAGCTTTTGAACCCACTACCAATGTCATCCCAAATCAACACCAATGTAGAAGAAATGTCTGAATTTCATAAATTAAACCAAAAAAACCTGAATGAAATCATAACCCAATAAAGCTCCTTTTCTTGCTGCTTTGATATCTTACCCACAGCTTTTCTAAAGAAAGTTCTTCCTGTCATTGGGCCTGACCTGATTCAAATAGTTAACTCCATCCATAACTTCCCCCAGGCTTTAAAAACAGCAGTCATGAAACCACTACTAAATAAAGAACAACCTGGACAACATGTTAATGCAGAACTACAGGCAAATCTCTAATCTTCCATTCATCAGGAAGATTATTGAAAAAGCTGTGTTTCAGCAGTTAAATAGCTTCAAAACAATGACCAACCGTTTTGATGTTTTTCAGTCTGGTTTCCGTGTTCACCACAGCATCGAGTCTGCCCTCGTCAAAGATTTCAATGACAATCCGCATAAATACAGACTGTGGTAGAACCACAATGCTGGTTCTGTTGGACCTCAGTGTGTCAGGGGTGTGTGTGTGGAGTATGGACCGAAACGCAGACGCTGAAGGAAGGTGCAGGATGTTTATTAAAGGAGGTGATGATGATGATGGTGAAGAGGACGACGGCAGAAACGGAGAGACTAGACATCGGGCAGGAACGGAGAGGCAGGAAGACGACACCCCATGGGGATGAAGACAATATAATGATCCGGCACTGAGTGGAGAGAAGTGATGGGCTTTAAAGGCAGGAGGTGAGTAGGATCAGGTGTGAATGATTGGAGAGACAGGTGAGGACAATGAGGAGGAGTGAATAGGGCAGCGTGACACAGTGCAGCATTTGACACAGTTGATCATAACATACTATTGGAATGACTGGAGGGCTGTGTTGGACTCTCTGGTATAGTACTTGGCTGGTTTGAGTCTTACCTAATGAACAGGGATTTCTTTGTTTCAATACGAAACGTTTCATCAGAATGAACAGAAATCACATGTGGGGTTCCCCAGAGGGCTGTTTTGGGAGGGGCCTTGGTATGTCGGATTCAAAAAATCTCTCTCCCTCAAATACTCTGGACTGGAGCTTTAAGTAAATGCATCGAGCAAATCAATGGATGGATGTGTTAATTTTCCTAACAGAAACAAAAGAGAAGTAATTATTTTTGGACCTAAAGAGGAACAATCAAAAGTCAGCACACAGCTTCAGTTAATACAGCTAGAAACTACTGATCAGGCTCAAAATCTAGGTGTAGTAATGGACTCAGGTCTGCCAAAAAAGTCAATTAGACAGCTGCAGCTGATCCAGAACACTGCTGCTCGTGTCCTCACTAGAACCAGGAAAGTAGAGTGAATCACCTCAGTTCTAAAGTCCTTACACTGGCTCCCTAGCATGGCTTTCGCCAGACTAAGTTCGAGATTGAACTTAGTCTGGGGAGTCTGCCATGTAATTTCTACAGCACAAGAGGCATGACCAACGGGCATTGTTCAAATGACTCTGTGCGCAATTGGATAGAGCATTCACCAATCAGACCATCGATCCAGGTGATGTACTTTGCCGAGCGACGCAAAACTCCAGGCAGGAAACTTGTCAACAAACATGGATAGTTTGTTGGATTGTGGTCTGCAGAAGCAGCAATGGCAGAGAACGTTTAAATCTTTTGAAACAGCAGCGACAGCAGCGTCAATGGATAGCTGTGCCCTGGTGGCTGCCATGACCAATGTAAACAACAAGCTGCTTGCTGACTTTTCCGTCGCTTCTCTGACGTCATCGTTTTGAACCCACCAATAGCGCGCAAGGCAGATAAACCCGGTTGTGATTGGTTCCAGAAAAACTGGATAGGCTGTAGCAGTAGTTTAATGTGTGGGTTTCCAGACTGATCTGCAGGGCAGAATCAAACTGCCGTCAGATCAGGCTGGCGAAAGCCAAGCTACTGGCTCCCTGAAGCTCAGAGAATAGACTTCAAAATACTTTTACTAGTTTATAAATCATTGAATGGTTCAGCACCAAAGTATATTGAAGATCTACTGTCACTATACCAACCCCCCAGACCACTCAGGTCCTGTAATTCCAGTCTACTGTTGTGAAACAGAGTGAGCGAATTTTTTCTGGTTTATATAACCATCAATAATTATGATCAATGAACTGCTTCTAACCTTTTAACAGAACCTGACTTTAAAAATTCTGAACCATCCTTTTATTAATAAAAACTTTTTTGCTCATATTTCTTTACATGGGAAGGTGGTATAGTATACAGTAGTTAATATGCTGTCTGGAACAGGACAAAAATTGATGTGGTATAGAGAGAACTTCAAAGCTTTTCTTCCCCCTTAGATCACAAGATTAGATAGCAGACATGTTTTCATCTAAGGTTACATTTTATAGTAGTATAATTTAATATAGCATTAATGGGGCACTTTGTCGCTCAGTCGGTAGAGTAGGTGCACCGTGTGCAGAGGCTATAGTCCTCGACGTAGTTCCACAGGTACTGAACCCACCCCAAGGCAATCAAGCTTCAACAACACTGAAACTGCTGCACTGGAAATAGCGAGAACCTCCCTGAAAATGATTCATGACAGTCACTAATTTAGGAAGAGATGACATTTCGTTCATCCTAGTTGGTAAGTTGGTAATCAATGACTACCTGACCAACAGACCACAATTTGTGAGACTGAAGAATTATGTGTCAAACCAGGTGGTCAGCAGCACAGGAGCACCACAGGGGACCGTACTCTCACCATTCCTTTTCACTCTGTACACCTCAGACTTCCAGTGAAAATCAGAGACCTGTCACCTGCAGAAATACTCGGGTGTCGGGTGTATCAGAGATGGACAAGAAGCTGAATACAGAGAGCTGGTGGACCGATTTGTGACATGGTGTGAAAACAATCGTCTCACCTTGAATGTGAACAAAACAAAGGAAATGATTGTAGATTTCAGAAGAAACAGGGATAAGTCAAACACTGTTTCCATCATGGGAGAAGAAGTGGAGGTGGTCGAGGGGTATAAAAACCCCGGAGTTCACCTTGACAACAGACTGGACTGGAGACTGAAAAGTGAAGTCGTCTATAAGAAGGGACAGAGCAGACTGTACTTCTTGAGGAAGCTTAGGTCTTTCAAGGTTTGCAGCAAGATGCTGCATAGTTTCTACAAGTCTGTTGTGGAGAGTGTAATCTCTTCAGCCATCATCTGTTGGGGGTAGCAGCATCAGAGCCAGAGACTTAAAAAGGCCCAACAACCTGATAAAGAAGGCTGGTTCTGTTCTTGGGACGACTGTGGAACATTTGGAGATGATGATGCAAAGAAGGATTCTTCATAAAATCAAAAAAACTATGGACAACCCTGAGCATCCTCCTTATGAGACATACAACAACAAAGCGTCTTCAGTCGGAGGCTTCATCAGTTTCGCTGCAATACAGACCGCTACAGGAAATCCTTCCTGCCCACAGCCATCATCGTCTACAACAACTCCTTAAAGAATTAATTATATGAGCTATACCAACACTTAATTTCCCTCTGGGATCAATAAAGTATTTTTGAATTTGAATTGAATTTGAAAGTAAAAGAAAACTCCAGTCAGATTTTTCCTCACAAGTTTCTCCTTGTAAAAAAAACTCAAATTTGCTGCAGGGTAACTAAAACATTTCCTCCCTTCCTGTGAGATCAGGCAGCTAAGCTGGCTGAAGCCAAGCAGAGCTGGGTCTGCCGTGGTGTGCAAACAGCTAGCAGAGGTTTCAGTGTACCTTTGCCACCTGTGGGAGGGTGTTAACATAACTGGCTGAATAAATAGTGCCACCATCAGGATTGTAACATGTTAGGGTGCCACCTGGAATATGCATGCTGACTTCTGAGTCAGTTGTGCTGGAGGTATTTGGATTTTCTAACTGTCCAAAATTATAATCTACGATTTTGTGGGTAATTTATTGTTCTGGTGGGATGACGATGTGACATTTGTTGGTTTGAATTGCTGCACTCCTGCAGATGGCAATGTTGTCCTGATTTGAGATCGCAGTGTACCCCGGCAAACTCCATGCCACTATGTGTGAGGCCTTTTTCCTAAATGGTGATATTTAACAAGCATAAGTAAACATCTTCCCCTGTCTCCTTTTCCTGTTCTTTGTTGGCTTTGTTCCGGATATCAAAGCAAAATAACTTGCAGCACACGGAGGGGGTGGAGATTCTCTGGGGGCTGAGATGTGGATTGCTTTGGTTTGCCTTACTCTGGTCCAAGCTCTTGGTAGAACACCAGCTTCCAGAACAGATGGGGTCAGCTTTGTAGATGAATTAGGTGGAAGCTGGACTGTTTGCTTAAAACCAACACAAACTGGAAATTCGTCTCAGTGCTGGTTGCATGGAAGGCTTCAGGGCTGCAGGGGCACATGCCATCACCACCAGCGGAATTTTCCTAAAACAAGGCAAGAAACGTTGAGGACAGAAATATAATGAGTGAGGAGAGAAAGGGACCCTCCAGAGAGGAGTGAAACTTTCCACAGGTTCTATATGAATGTGGGACTGGAAGGACTTTCTAACGAGGAAACGATGATGAGGAGGGTTGACTTACCAAGTGAGGTTGTCTCTTTATGATCTTCCCACTGGTTGCTTTTTACTGCCGACTTCCTCTGTCTTAATGTCTCCCTTCTTTTGACTTAATGACTGTCCAGAAAAAGAAGGTATTAACAGGCCACGAGGGCAAACCTGAGAACCAGCCAGAATTCCCACCTCACCAGCCAACCAAGTCCTCCTCTCCCATGATGATGCAGCTTTTTTTTATTCTTGAAAGTGGGCCCAGAACAATACTAGACTAATAGACAAAGCTGAATCATTTCTTTTTTTTTTCTGCTGGAATTACAGTTTTGAAAGCAAGCATATTTCACAGGTGTTGAGCTAGATCAAAGAGCATAAATAAACATGTCAACCTGGATTACTTTCTTTTGCTTGCTTTTTTCTCTGTTTCTTCTGCGGCCATGAAAACATGTCGACATCACAAATCTAATAACAATCTGTGGAATATTTTCAATTTACACTGAAAGGTCACCCTGAAGTCTATCAAACTCCTCCGAGGCTTTCACACAAAGGCCATAGTGTGTCACCATCGCTTAATCTCCATCACCACACAGACGTTTACTTTTCAGCCGTGCCTCAGTCTCTGGGATGACAGCCTCACTTGGGAATTTTGTATATGATAAACTATGTGATAGGTAACCCTGCCGACCTAACCTCCATCCTTTTCCTTTCTCCAGATTTTTTCTTTCCTTCCTAATAAATCCTCTTCTCAGATTTCTCCCCTCTACCCAACCTGCGTCCCCCAGCCTGAGCCCCAGCTGCTGGCTCTCTGCCCACAGCCGAAGACATGTGTGCCCAGCGACGCTGCGCGATCCCCTGGGGATAGTGGGGAACGTTGGGTTGGTGGGATTGAGGTGGTCAGAGTCTGGATGAGCTGAGTTGCCACAGAGGAAACCACATAACCACAGCGTGTGTTTGTGTGTGGTGCCGCGTGCGTTGGGTGTGAAGCTGAATCCCAGGAGTCAACGCGCTGAGTCCTGCACATCCAACATGATCACATGTGTGTGTGTGCACGCCCACATACATGGTGTGTACGGGTGTTTGAGCTCACCAGCACAAAGCTGGGTGGTGCTGGTTCACTCCTGCTAAAGGTATCAGGGTAGCTGGTTTGAAAAGTGTAATTGCCTGTTCCACACAAGGGGCTTTATTATAATGTTGAAAAGCCAGAATATTAATGCCTTGTTCAGGCTCAGGTCATGCCTAAAACTGACTGGAACAACACTTTTCTCTTAAATTATTCCTTCTAAAGACATATTTTGAAAAATAATATCATTGTTGTTTTCTAAACCTGGTCTGAATTTCAAGTTTTCCAATAAATGGAGGATTTTGCACGGACTTTATAATTTCAATTCAGTTTATTTTACAACAATTAACAATTAATTGTTTGTGTTTATGTAGTTGGATTAATTGTCAATAACAATTAATCCATGTTAACAGGGTGAGTGTCCCAGTAATATATGATCCTTTGAAGTGTGCTTTGAAATAAAATTGACCAGACATAGTGGTATATTTCTGCCCTATTCAAGTAAACATTTGTTGTCTTGAAAAACTGCTTTCTTGTTAGTAAGGAGCAAAACTTCACCACAGAACTTATTCAAGTAACTAGTTAAGGAAATGTTCACTGAGGACCCAGATCAAGTGAGAAGCTAGCTGGTTTCCTTCCAGGCATCTACAGTGCCTTACAAAATAACTCAAGTTCATTTTGATTGGATGGAGAGCAAACCGTTTCACAGATCCCCAATTGCATTTCTGTCTGGACTTTGACTCGGACATTCGAACACATCAATACAGTTCGATCTAAACCATTTGATTCTAGCTCTAGCTGTGTGATTAAGATCTCCTTCCAAGATTGCCTTCTATTTACTCTATTTATCTTTTCACCAAATGGTGAATGGCCTGCATTTGTATTGCGCTTTTTCAGTCAGAGGACCACAAAGCGCTTCACACTATTCAGTCATTCACCCATTCATGATGCTGCCACCTCCATGCTTTACCAGGAAGATGGTTTATTGAGGATGATATGCAGTTCCAGTTTTGACTTTTGTCCCCCCCACAGTGTCATTATAACATCACAAAATACGAAAATGTTGAAGGAGTATTAATATTTTTGTAAGGCGTTATACACCAGCAGTATCATCAGTAACCCCTGCAGGTAGAAATGAAGAATGCAGCTATAAAATACAATGACAGTTCAAATATTAGCACTTTGAAGGCTATCGGTTTAGGGAACAATGATGACTCTGTCAGAGTATGCAGAATCAGAGCCAAAATGCAGACAGGTAAGGGGAATATGATTTATTTAAAAAAAAGAAAGAAAAAAAGGCTGAACACAATTAACACTAAGGTCACATGGCTAGGGGAAGATGATGGGAAGTAAGAAGCAGGATCCAGTGAGTTCTGACTGAATGAGAACTGTTTAAATGCTGAGGACGGAGTGAGGAAACCAGAGGACTAATTAGTGAAAGCAGATGCAGGTGAGAGTGAGAGCAGAGAGATTGGAAAAGAAATGCAGCTGGGCAGGGAGGCAGAATACCAAGGAGGAAACTGGGGAGAAAGCAAAAACATAAGAGAAGACTAGTAAGAAAATAATCTAAAAATGCATAAGGAAAGAGTAACACAGAGGGGTAACTAAGAATGATGAAATCTAAGAAAATAAGGATGAAGGAGACTAAGAGAAGCTCAAGATAAAAGCACTAACAAATTAAACAGGAAGGAGGAGAGGAAAACAGAACAAAAAGGATGACATAAGTATAAAAACAAGGTAAAAGGAAACTCAGATTGTCATGGTCTTTGGATTTTTGTGTAGCAAGTTTGAGTTTTTCCTTCCACTTGGTTTTCTTCCCCTTTTACCCCAAGGTGCCCTCTTGTGTTGCTCCTCCTGTTTGTGTCTTAAGTTAGTAGTTTTCCTTCAGTGTAATTATATTTTTGTATTCTGGCACTCCCTGGGTTCTGTAGATGTTTTTTTCACCTTTGTCTATGTCCACCTTCCCATTTGTGTTTCCTTTATCTCTTTATTTATTTCTTCCTTCTGTTCTCCACTGTTTCCTGTAGATTTCTCCTTAGACTTATTATCCTTTCTAGTTTCTTTACAGTCTTCTGTCTCCCAGCCATTTTACCTCCTGTCCCAGTTAATTACTTTCACCTGCTCACTCCCTCTCAGCTGCAACCGCTTTCACTAATTGGTCTCCTGCTCCTTCTGTGTTCACACTTCACTCTCCTCCTCAGTATATATTCGGTTCTCATTCAGTCACAACTCGCTGGTTCGTCCGGCATTCTTCCCTCTCTGGTTCCTGCCTTCCCTGTTGCCCGTCTGGTTCCTGTTTCCCCGTTTGCTGCCTTTTGATCCTCCTGAGTTTTGTAAGTTCCCCTTCCTTGTGTTTTTGTTATTAAATCATCTTTTTGGATTTTGCTGCATTTGGGTCCTCCCTTAACCTTAAAACATGACACAGATCAGAGAAAAGTAATCTAGAGGGGGAATCAGAACTGACACTAAATGCAGATTCAAACCTAACACCATAAACCTACATAAACAAAAACAACCAAGGATCATGACAGACTCAGTTTAACAGTGATTTGTAATAAACTTGATCTTTAAAATAGCATTTGTACTGCTTCAGTTTTTTTTTTTTTTTAACACTGCATCGCTTTTTTATTCAAAGAGTTGCTCTGACTGGGTACTAGAACACATTCTGTTTTACAAAATGTTTCACACAGAACAAATATTGAAACACAGCTATACACTTTCAGTGCAAATAAATAATTTCTGTGTAATAGAGTATAAAAGTATTTTTTTAATGAATTTTTTGGAGACTATAATTGTTGAAAACCAGCCCCACATAGAAGACAGAAAAGTCTTTTAAGGTTCTCTGTATTTTGATTTTACAGAGAAACTTTCTTTGTTACCAACACTGAAAAATGTAATCCCAGCTAGAAATACAGGACTAGCCGTGGCTTCCACTACCAAGCTTGACACAGAACAAATAGGTATCTTCATGCCTCATGCGCCTTCCTCTGTACCGTCAGGAATGATTCACAACGGTTTGAAAGTAACTACCTCAGAAGCAACACAGGCGCTCTCCTCTCCCATGTCAACACCCCTGATCTTGAGGTGATGGTGGAGCGTTAGTGACGGTGGGTTGACCTGTCATTGTATTAGCCCTGGCAGTTCTTAACAAGATTAGAACCTCAACCTACACCAAAAAAACAACCAAGGGAAGGCAAAAGAAAATCAAGACACATACATAGGCGTTGGTTGTCATAATAGACATGTGGGTGTAAAGTGGACAGGATTAATGTCTGACACATGCAAGGCCTGTTAGGTGTTTTGCACATGTCAGTAGAATGGTATGCGTGCATACATGGGGTGCTCTCCAGTGGGGTGAAGATCACCTCCCGCCCCCTCTTTGCGCAGTTACACGCTGTTTGTTTTTACAGTTGCATTGTGGGACACCATAGCCATGCGCCCCCTGCTCCCAACTGTCAAACAAGATTATTGGGTTTGCCCCCTTCTCCCCCCGGAATGGAAGACTACTGAAATACTAAGCCCATGGTTTTATCACGAACCATAACCATCCAAAGAAACACAAACTTGTGCTCAGAGTCAAGAAAATTTCCTCCCAGCTTCATTTACTCTGCGCTGCAGCAAAAACAGAGACTCGAAGCCACAACAAATGAAAGCCTTTTGAAACAAAGGGTCTACTATTTTGAGTACAAACATATCCAGAAAAGACTGTTTCCTTTCTTCAATGACCGAAACAAAGACTCTTTAAAAGTGTCTCTTTAAGGTTTTAAGTTGCAGGAAGAAATTGGATTGGGGTTCAAAGTCAGCTCACTGAAGGTCTTCCCAGTATAACAAGAACCATGATGCCTGAGAAACAGCACAGCGCCTGAGGTGAGAAAACAGATGAAGTGTTAGACTGGAGACTGAGGCTCAAACATGTGAAAGACACGTGAACATAATCTTGAATTAGAGCGATATGATCTCAGCTGGATTCGTACATTTTCAGGTTAAACCCACTTGAGCGTGGATTTTGCTTACGCTTTATCTGGAAAGAACATTGCACGTGCGGCTTTCTTGTCTTTTCAAAGCCAGGAATCAGAGGGATCATAACCAAATTCAGTTACCTATATCTCCAGCTTGTGACACGGTCAAACTAATCAAAACTCATGATTTGCAACAGACAGGGATTCTCCTCTCTCTAAAGTGAGGCAGAGATAAGCTTCTTCCATGTTGGCTGCTTTTAAAATACTGCATGATTGCTGCATGATTCTGGGGGAAAAAATCCAAATGGTTTGACATGTCAAAATACCTCAAGTCAGTCATAAATTATGTCAGATACTATTAGCTGTTCTTGAAAGCAGATCTTTTTTCTCCTTGTGTGCTTTGGCTAGCGGTGGGGCTAAGTCAGAGTGCAGACACCTGGAAAGGAAAGAGAGAGAAAAGAGTATTAACAGGATGGCAGAAACGGGGGTATTACAGGAGGATAAGGGATGAGAGGTCTGCTCGAAGGGGTAGTCGTAAATCGGCCCGCGTCTGGTCGGAGAATCACAGAGGATTGGACCAAATGATTTACGAGGTCTTTATAGCCAAGGGAGGTGGCATTACACACTGTAAAGAGTTACAAATGGAGAAGCATTAACCTCTACCTGTTGCTGTCAGACTGATACAGTCGCTCTCTTGCTTGGAGGAGAACTACCATCTGAGGTGAGCAATGAGCTTCAGGAGTTATAACCCACCATAATAGATATTCTGTGTGTTCAGTGGTGGAAAAAGACCCACATCAACCTCTCTGTCATCACTTGGTTGGTGAAAGTGAACCATTTATTTCTCCACTTTGAAAAGGGCAGGTTACTCACATCTTTCAAGCCAGCCCTCTGAGTGCGTTTTTTATACTGCAGCACGCAGAAATCCTCGTGAAAATGAAAAATGTCTGGGGCTGAAACGGCCTGTGTGTTCCGTGTGATGAAATGAGCCGACGGTGTAACACCAACAGAGGTGAAAGTGATAAATTCGACAGGCGTGCTGTGAAAACACATCAAACCGAGTATCCCCTTTTCCAAACATTCCAAGCTCGTTGGAGCACCCTCGCATTTATTTGTTTTTTAATTCGTTCTCATGCATTTTAATAGATCCATTACCTATAAATATCCGAGTGTACACAGGGACACATCCTTAGCGGCGACCAAGAATAACAAGCCCAGGAAGGCTCAGATAGAGGGGGCTGTGTGTTCATTATGATATGCAGCGTTCAATTGCCACATTAATTAAGCAGCTCCAGTCAGCAGGGGCAGAATGAGCGACATGACCGGTCACTGGGGGCGCGGTTGATACTCCGCCAAATCCAAGCCTCTGTGTCCGGAGCCTGATTTATGGACACAGGCAGAGTTCGGAAAAGTATCCAGGAGTCATATTTTTAGTGGGCGGTAGTGCCGTGCACATGTGCAGGGTCTTAGGGGCCTTCCCGTGGGACGCTTTTCATCTCTCATCACTGCCATGTTGATTACATCCCCCTCTATAAGATACACACATCCCCATTCAGCAAATACACTCTTACTCTTGGAGAAACCAGTTGGTGGTCAGCTTCCTACAAGCAGGGTTACATAAATACACAGGCAGCGTTGAGATGACACCAAGTCTCTGGTACACTCTTTTTTTTTTTTTTTTTTTTTTTTTAATCCTTTTGTGAGTTTGTGAATTGCGGATGTTTAACAGGAAGTCATTGAGGAGTGTGTACAGCTCTATTTCCTTCCTGCTCAGACGGAGGGGTAATTGGGCCATGTTTTAACAGCTCCCACTGACTGCCCCCACCCCCTCCTTTCTCAACATGTTTTCCTACATGCTACATCATATCGATTTTACTTCATATCGATTTGCATATGTAATAAAAATGAAGAAAAACTGTGAGGCAGTTTTGGTGCTAGACATCCCTTGACGTGTGCTGGCCCTCAACTGCAGGCGTGCTGATAATGACGTTCTCAACTCATTTGCATATCGGAACGGTTGATTATGAGCGTAGCATGCATGAGCACAAACCTGCAGGGTCAGCGAGCAAGAAAAGGAAGGGCAGAGATGAAAGGGACCTCGCACATCAAGTGAATACACACACATCTGAAAAGGTTTTGCATCAGTAAACATGGTTCAAAAGTGGTATGAGAGCATGTTTATGGTGGTAAAAACATGCACAGCCATTCCCAATAGGTCCAAAAGTGTTAAGTATTTTAGCTACTGTTTAAGACTTAGACAGCCCTTTGTGGTCGAAAATGTTGGAAAAGAAGAATACAGTAGGGTTAAATGTAAACCCTCAACCCCAAACCCTAGCTATAAAGAGTTTATAGGATAATGTTTCGGCTCAAGTCTTTTTTAATAATTTAAAGGCATTTATTTCTGCACTGTTTATTTGACTGTTAATAATCTCTGTTCATCTAATTCTTAAAAAGAAAAAGATTTATTCTTTAAAGTTAGCTTCAAACAGAACCAAACTGGCAAAGAAAATAAATGCACCTGGAACCCCTTATTAGAGAGGAAAAGTTTTTAGACTTCTTGAAACTTATCATATTTTTGTCATGTCGAAACCACAAACTTCATTGAACTTTGTAGGAATTAATGTGATAAAGAAACAGAAAGCAGTGCAAAAATTATATAGTGGAAGCAAAAGGTTACATAGTTTCTCAAAAATGTATTTAACCCAATTTACTGTGATACCACGAAAAGGGTTATTTTTTTATTTTTTTATTTCAGACCCAGGGGGATCCATATCAGACTAAAAACACAGTACAAACAATAACATACAACTACAATACCGCAATACAATATGTACATACCCACACTCACACATACATACATAAACTCAGCAAAAAAAGAAACGTCCTCTGACTTTCAACTGTTTTTATTTTCAGTAAACTTAATGTGTGTAAATATTTGTATGAACACTAAAAGAGTCAACAACATAAGACATAAACTAAAAATGTTTCACAGACATGTGACTAACAGAAATAGAATAATGTGTCCTTGAATGAAGGGAGGCTCAAAATCAAAAGTACCAGTCAGTATCTGGTGTGGCCATCAGCTGCTTGAAGTACTGCAGTGCATCTCCTCCTCATGGACTGGACCAGATTTGTCAGTTCTTGCTGTGAGATGTTACCCCACTCTTCCACCAAGGCACTTGCAAGTTCCTGGACATTTCTGGGGGGAATGGCCCTAGCCCTCACCCTGCGATCCAACAGGTCCCAGACGTGCTCAATGGGATTGAGATCCGGGCTCTTCGCTGGCTATGGCAGAACACTGACATTGCTATCATGCAGAAACTCACGCACAGAACGAGCAGTATGGCTGGTGGTATTGTCCTGCTGGAGGATCATGTCCGGATGAGCATGCATAAAGGGTACCACATGAGGGAGGAGGATGTCTTCCCTGTACCGCAAGGCATTGAGATTGCCTGCAATGACAACAAGCTCAGTCCGATGGTGATGTGAAATACCGCCCCAGACCGTGACGGACCCCCCACCTCCAAATCGATCCCGCTCCAGGGTACAGGCCTCGGTGTAACGCTCATTCCTTCGATGATAAACACGAATCCGTCCATCACCCCTGGTGAAACAAAACCGTGATTCATCAATGAAGAGCACTTTTTGCCACTCCTGTCTGGTCCAGCGAAGGTGGGCTTGTGCCCATAGGCGGCGTTGTTGCTGGTGACGTCTGGTAAGGACCTGCCTTACAACAGGCCTACAAGCCCTCAGTCCAGCCTCTCTTAGCCTATTGCGGAAAAGTCTGAGCACTGATGGAGGGATTGTGTTTTCATGGTGTGACTCGGGCAGATGTTGTGGCCATCCTGTACCTGTCACGCAGGTGTGATATTCGGATATACCGATCCTGTGCAGGTGTTGTTACACGTGGTCTTCCACTGCGAGGATGATCAGCTGTCCTTCCTATCTCCCTATAGCGCTGTCTTAGGCGTCTCATAGTGCGGACATGGCAATTTATTGCCTTAGAAACATCAGCAGTCCTCATGCCTCCCTGCAGCATGCCTAATGCACGTTCACGCAGATGAGCAGGGACCCTGGGCATCTTTCTTTGGGTGTTTTTCACAGTCGGTAGACAAGTCTCTTTAGTGTCCTGAACATGCTTGGAAAACATTGTTTAAACCCTTTACAATGAAGATCTGTAAAGTTATTTGGATTTTTACAACATTATTGTTGAAATACACAGTCCTGAAAAAGGGACGTTTCTTTTTTTGCTAAGTTTATATCACCCACTACACATTCAATGTCTAACATACAGGCAATTCCGCCAGTGATTCCAAAGAGTTGATGAGAATCTGACCGAAATGCGCACAGGATTAGCTACACCATCAATTAAGCCATTTTCTGACCCAGTAACCATACACATGAATTTGTACATCATATTACGCAAGACAGCAAGACACAGGTAGGCACTCCGATGGTGACAAACATGTGGCTAGCACTAGAGCTCCTTGACGCTCTCATCATGAGTCTCATGCTATCATTATAAGCCACCGTCAATTTTTTAATACTACTTTGTTTATTTTGTCACCAAAGGTAGGCAGTATACATTGATGTACAATATGCTCTGAAGAGTGAAATCTTTACTTGGTAAGGAGCACAAACTGAACTTCCTTCCCAGTATATTTTCTTGAGCATACAGCTTCCTCGGCTGCCGCAAAATATCCTTATCATCAGACAGGTCATCAACAATAACATGGCCCAGATAGGTAACCTCACCACACACACAAAGTGCTGCGTTTGACAGATAAAATTCAGGAAATGTTAACCTCCTGTCTTCTCTGCTTCTGAGGATAATGATTTTACTCTTTTTAGCATTATATCTTATATCAAAGTCTGCTCCATACTGACTGCATATTCTCAGTAGATGTTGGAGACCAGCACTATATGGACTAAAGATGACCAGATCATCTGCATACATGAGATGATTGAGAAGTGTGTCACCAATCCTGCATCCTGTATTGCTTGCATTTAATAAGAAAGACAACTCATTGACATACATATTAAAAAGAAAGGGAGATAAAATTCCACCCTGACGAACCCCATTGGTCACATGGAATGGAGTAGATATCACACTCCTCCATCTCACTCTCATTGTCTGATGAGAGTACCAGTGTACCAAAATTCTAATTATAAACCCAGGAACTCCACTATTCATAAGCTTTAAAAATAATTTCTCATGATTTACACTATCAAATGCCTTAGAGGCATCTATGAAACATGTAAACATAGTCGTATTTTGTATTTTATATTTATCTAAAATTTCTTTTAATGCAAAGATACATAAATCAGTGCCATGCTGTAGTTTCAAACCAAATTGATTGTCCGAAATCAGGACGTACCTCTCAAGCCTCCTCAATATCACTATCTCCAACACTTTAGACATAACACTGGCCAAATCTATTGGCCTATAGTTGTCAGAGCTGTTTAACCTCCCCACTTTATCTTTGACAACTGGCACTAGCACAACAGAGAGCATAGAGTCAGGCAGCTTTCCATGGACAAAGAAGCCACAAAAACACATAGCCACTAAAGGGCACAATTTCTTACTAGCATATTTTAAATGTTCTGAGTACAGTGCAACCAGTTGTTTTCAGAAATCACCTGATTGGTAAAAAGAATCCACTTGCGTCTAATTTAATCTCGGTACAAAGACACACATACAAATCCCAGCTAAACTGACAGGTCAGGCGAAGAGAATAAGGGGATAAGGAAGCTGATGAGAGAATATGGGAAATTGCATAGACTTAAATACAGGGAAATGATGCAAAAGCAAACAAAATATCAATATAACCTGTGAGTATCAATTCAAATTCAATTCAAATTCAAAATTACTTTATTAATCCCAAGGGGAAATTAAATGTTGTTGTAACTCATTATGCAAGTTCCTTCAAAGATTTGTTGAAGATGCTGATGGCTGTGGGTAGGGATGATCTCCTGTAGCGCGCTGCAGATCTGAAGAAGCCTCTGACTGAAGACGCTCTGTAGTTGTATGACAGTCTGATGTAGAGGACGCTCTGGATCTATGGCGTCTTCTTTTCAACTCATCAGGGTTTTGTGGCTGTAGTTGAGGTCTTATTTGAGCTTTTGTTATGTTAATCAGCTTCTGCCAGTTGTAAACCACGTTGTTGCCATGGTTATGCATCATAACAAATGTCCAAAAATAAAAAAGTATCAGCAAAAATCCTTCCAGCTGCACAGCATTCAAAACCAGAGAGAACAGTTGTCCACAAAAACAATGTTTCTACCAGAAATGGAAGAATTAAAGTTTAAAAAAAAGAAAAAAATATGAACCAACGTAACAGAGCGACTCCAACATGCTGCCACCTTGAGCGGCGCAATTCCGGAAGCATCCAAGGACTTGAGACCTGAGGGATGGCTTGCTTTCCAGCAACACTGTTTGATTCTGCTCTTGGTAGTGCAATAAACGATAATGTTGTCGTTTGAGACCATTTTCCACTAATGTAATAATAACGCATGTGGTTAATAGTTAGTGGTTCATATTGCTCTGTTAGTATGAATATTCCTGATTAGATCTTATTTGCCCGATACTCTCAACCAAGTTTTAGAACTAAAGAGGCCTTTTGGATGAGAGGTGAAATGTCTTCAAGATAACAAGAGAAGTCTAGTTGCCTACATTTATGCCTAAATGATTAACAAAAACACTGAAAGACATCCTATTTACTCTGCCACCACGGATATATGGACCATATGTGCCGTTTTTTCTCCAGTCTCTTTGGTAGAAAGAGGGAGACACGCGAAGAAAACAAACAAACAAGCATGCAAATTGAAATGATCATGGCTGGAAAAATTGTTAAGCTCATTTGAATTTATCATGCCATTAACTGATTTATTGTTTATTGTGACAGGCCTAGCTCCTGGTTTGTTTTTTGAATCTATTTAGTTTTATTATTTTCTGTTCATGCTTCTGTATTTTTTAGCCTTAGAGTTTCTTCTCGTATATTGCCCTTTGTTTTATTAACCATCTTTAGTTTTGCTCCACTCATGGCTCCCTTTGCCTGCATCTTACAATGGTCCAGTCAAAGCCCTGACTTAAACTATTGAGAATATTTGGCAACACCTGAAAATGTATGTTCAAAGATGCTTCAGCCAGCTTAATCAAACTTGAGCTGGATACATACCAATAAATACCTGCTGCTGTGACCAAATGCACATCACACTTTTCAGATCATAGTTTAAAAAAATAATTCTTTCTAGTTCACAATTATGCCCTTCTTAGTATTTGTCTATCACGTTACATTCCAGTAAAATACTTTGAAGCTTTCAGTTGTAATGTAACAGTATGTGGGAAAAAAAAGGTCAAATAGTTTAGGAGAGCCCTGTAGTTGGAGAAGGGCTAACTATAAAAGGAATAGGTTGTCACTGTATACAGTCGTGGCCAAAAGTTTTGAGAATTACATAAATATTGGAAATTGGAAAAGTTGCTGCTTAAGTTTTTATAATAGCAATTTGCATATACTCCAGAATGTTATGAACAGTGATCAGATGAACTGAATAGTCCTTCTTTGTCATGAAAATTCCACTGCATTTCATTGCTGTCATTAAATGACCTGCTGAGATCATTTCAGTAATCGTCTTGTTAACTCAGGTGAGAATGTTGACGAGCACAAGGCTGGAGATCATTATGTTAAGGCTGATTGGGTTAGAATGGCAGACTTGATATGTTAAAAGGAGGGTGATGCTTGAAATCATTGTTCTTCCATTGTTAACCATGGTGACCTGCAAAGAAACGCGTGCAGCCATCATTGCGTATAAAAATGGCTTCACAGGCAAGGATATTGTGGCTACTAAAATTGCACCATCAACAATTTATAGGATTATCAAGAACTTCAAGGAAAGAGGTTCAGTTCTTGTTAAGAAGGCTTCAGGGCGTCCAAGAAAGTCCAGCAAGCGCCAGGATCGTCTCCTAAAGAGGATTCAGCTGTCCCACCAGTGCAGAGCTTGCTCAGGAATGGCAGGAGGCAGGTGTGAGCGCATCTGCACGCACAGTGAGGCGAAGACTTTTGGAAGATGGCCTGGTGTCAAGAAGGGCAGCAAAGAAGCCACTTCTCTCCAAAAAAACATCAGGGACAGATTGATCTTCTGCAGAAAGTATGGTGAATGGACTGCTGAGGACTGGGGCAAAGTCATCTTCTCCGATGAAGCCTCTTTCTGATTGTTTGGGGCATCTGGAAAAAGGCTTGTCCGGAGAAGAAAAGGTGAGCGCTACCATCAGTCCTGTGTCATTCCAACAGTAAAGCATCCAAGGGAGTGGGCTCACTTACAATTTTGCCCAAAAACACAGCCATGAATAAAGAATGGTACTAAAACACCCTCCAACAGCAACTTCTTCCAACAATCCAACAACAGTTTGCTGAAGAACAATGCATTTTCCAGCACGATGGAGCACCGTGCCATAAGGCAAAAGTGATAATTAAGTGGCTCGAGGACCAAAACGTTAAAACTTTGGGTCCATGGCCTGGAAACTCCCCAGATCTAAATCGCATTGAGAACTTGTGGTCAGTCCTCAAGAGGCGGGTGGACAAACAAAAACCCACTAATTCTGACAAACTCCAAGAAGTGATTATGAAAGAATGGGTTGCTATCAGTCAGGATTTGGTCCAGAAGTTGATTGAGAGCATGCCCAGTCGAATTGCAGAGGTCCTGAAAAAGAAGGGCCAACACTGCAAATACTGACTCTTTGCATAAATGTCATGTAATTGTCAATAAAAGCCTTTGAAACGTATAAAGTGCTTGTAATTATATTTCCGTACATCCCAGAAACAACTGAAACAAAGATCTAAAAGTAGTTTTCCAGCAAACTTTGTGAAAACTAATACTTGTGTCATTCTCAAAACTTTTGGCCACAACTGTACATCACAGAATATTGTCAAACCTTAAATCCCCAAATCTGATCCTTAAATTCCTGTCTCAATCAGAAACTGTCATGAAAAGCTTTAAAGACTATTGTGTCAAGTATATAAATAATCAAACCCTGATTATTAAAAACAGTTATCTTTATGCCTTTTAGGTACAATATCTACTCGCTTGAATATTAGTGCTTGATCCTTTAATATACTGTAATATAAAGACTAAAGTGGTTTACACAACTGATCTAGGACAATTCGTGTTACGCAGCACTACATTTACCCTACTAGATCAACACTTGAGAGTATTCTGATCAGAAGATAAAGAGAAGGGAGAATGGTAATGCTGCAGTGATCGAAACACGCTGCATTTTTCATTAGTGTCAGAGAACAGTAAGTGACAGGAGACTGGAAACTGGCAGGGCCTCTTGGCTCCACAACTGCACACTAAAGACCAGCTGAAATGTATTCATGTATGCTGATCTGCTGCTGGTTCCGCTCAAAATGTGTCACTAAGCCAGATGTTTTTTGGGTTCTTTTTTTGCTTGGGTTTAGCTTCCCTTTTTTTTTTTTTACTTCTGGTGTTCCACTGCTCCCCAACACCACACGTTTTCTAAGAAGGTTTTATTTATGATGAACTGATTCAATTAAATTCAATAAAGCTGAGACAAAAGATTACAAATTCTTCAGACACAGTGCTTGTTCCTGAAGATATACAGTTATTATTTTCATATGAGCTCCAGAGGCAGACTGCTGTACAAGTCAGTCACAAAGGCCCTCTTATATTTTGGAGATTGATAAATGTTTTAATTTCTGTGGCACACAAACACAGAGCAGAATAATGATGTAATAATTGTTGCCCAGCACAATATAAATAAATCATTTTGATCCAATATTAGAATATAGCCAAACATATAACTGAACACAGATTTCATCCTGATAAAACGGCGGAAGGGGAGAGGAAACAAACTTTATTTCATTTGCCACTGAGTTGCTGCCTCTGTACAGTAAAAAAATTAAAAACCACAAATTGGTCTCAACAATTCCTATACCTCTGGAGTTGGCCACTTTAAAATTGGTATATTCGTAGATTATAAATACAGCTATTTGATGGCTCTGTTATTATGGTGGAGGGGTGGAGGGAGAAGAAAGGGGGGTGGCCTGTGGCTATAGGGCTCGATGGTTTCTCTTGATGTGGGCGAAAGCTTTGAGCTTCCACACCACACGCTTCTGCGCTCTGTGACTGGAAAACACAGGAGATCACTTCCAAATGCACATGCAAACTCTATATTTGTTTCAACAGAAGGAAGCTACAAACTGTAGGAACATCTCGTCCATTAACCACACAGCACCCAGAAGTTTTCGGTTGTTGAAAACACTCCATCCTTCATCTGCAAGCAGAAGAGGATGAATTATGTGTTTAAATGTTTTTATAGGAATGACTTTTCCCGTCCATACATGTAATCTCATTCATCTGAATCTTAAATGTGTGTTGTTACAGTCTTTGAAACTGATGACATTTTATTCCTTTCCTGCATTAAACAGTAGTGAAGGTTTGTGCCTTTATTCGTCTTTTATTTTAGACTGAGCACTATTTACAACTGTTATTTTTTAGTATGACAAAAACAAAAGGTCAGAAGACACCCCAATCTCAGTTAACTGGCCCCTCACAAAGGCCAAGATCCCAATCTCTGTTTTTGTGCTACAAGGTCAAGATAGGTATCATGGAGCGAATCAGTGAATGGCAAAAAAATAAATCTCACAGCAGGCATCTTTAACAATCTCGTTTTAACAAGAACCTTGGGTTGTTTTCTCTCACCCCTTTTTTTCCTTTTGCATGTGGTCTTTTCCAAAGCACACACACTTCTTCCGCTTGCTGTGGGTAGTTGCTGCTAGGCTGACTCAGCCCTTAGCACTATTCTTGGGGCTCTGACGAACAGTGTTGATGTAGCCTGTCTGATGGGTTACACACGGCATGAAACGGTCTTTGTTCCCCCGGCCACTTCTGCCGAACCGCTCGCCCTCGTCTCTCCTCCCACAAGTGCCGCTTGACCAGTCAAGCAACTGATGAAGCGTAAGCAAACGGCTTTAGATCAACAAGAGGAGTTGATCTTTCAGTAAGTGAGTGGGCCACTGTAGTGAAATGTGATACCACAACTACTGCATAGGCATAACATAAAAATAAAAATGACCGCAAGTATGTCAGTGTTTTCCCTTAGCACTGGGAGACAAGTCAGTGTGTGAATAACATAGGAGTAGAAAATAAATATGGATGCAGTCACCCACACTGAAAAACTGAAACATATCCAGGTGGGCCTTGATTTTGGTACCAGTGACTGAGGCCTAGTGCTGGCTCCAAGACATCTTCAAGACTGAGGTAGAGTTCAAAATGCTAAAAATATTCCTCATGAAATACTAATACCCCAGTACAATTGCATAGCTGCCATGAGAATAACAAACTGTTTTTGACCATCATCTTAATCAGGCTACCAAGCTTTGGAAATGGCAACAATTTCATGGGCAGAAGCAATAAAACTCTTAAACTCTGTAAATATTGTACATATTTACCACTGTTGCAAAATTGGCACAAGTGCGACTCAGATTTAGAAGGAATTCAATTCAGTTTATTTATTTGGCGCCAATTTACAACACATGTCATCTCCAGGCACTTTATAAGTCATTTCAATTCAATCATACATACATTCCAATCACTTTAAAAATTTTCTATGAAAGGAAACTCAGCAGATTGCATCGAGTCATTGACTTGCAGCATTCACTCCCCCTGGATGAACATGTAGCAACAGTAGACAGTGGTCTGCGTTGTGTCGTTGACTTTATAGCAATCCTCCATACTGAGCATGCATGACCATTATAACGACATTGGATAATCTCATGGTATGCTATGCAGATGATCTGTTGGCACTGATGAAGATTAACCCACATCTGCATGGTGAATGCTTGAAGCAACTCCATCTGAATTCAAAGGACATTCAACATGACCTTAATTGATCAGTTATGCCAAGGTTACAAAAAACTTCAAAGACATAACTTGATGTTCCACTTTATTTCCTCTGGTTTATGCATCACATATTTTTCTTTACACCAGTATAGATGACAATACACTGTGTGACAGCACCTTAAACCCATGTTCAAAAACATTACTCTACAATGTTCACTATATCAATGACTTCACACCTCCTAGTTGACTTAGCTGTCTGCTTGACCTCAAAGTCTGTGTGACGTACATTTTGTCATCTGTTTCTGCCCACTAGGCTGTCTTTCAAAGAGGTCCGCCAGAAACCCACATTTTGTCTAACTGTGTTGGGTATACTGCACCCAGTCAGAGGGTGGTGCCAAACACACGGCAGATGATGAAGATAGTGGGTCAGATTTTTAACAGAAGATAAGAAAAAAGACAGAAGAAAAAATGAGTAGAGCTATGCTGTGTTCTCAGTGTGGATAATTTATGTCTTGTAAACAACAAAGTTATGAAAACTGCATTTATGGAAAATCAGTTATAAACCAATGAACTATAGCCTTCTTAGAGGCTTTAGTAAACAGCTCTATTTCTGCATGTATAAGGGAAGATTGCGCTCATGAACACAGAGAGGTTTGTCAAGCTCTTTCTTAATATTCCGAACAGCATTTCTAATATTTAATTCCATTAGCATGAATTTGAATGGATGCTAACCAATCTGGTTATTTATTTTTTTAAAGTTTTAATCATATTATCAACCCATCCATCCATTGTTGATACCCACAAATTAACCTGGGTGTCTGAACATTGCATTATTTGATCTGCATTAATTTGAAAACAACAGCAATTAACAGATATAATGTGTGGAAAGTATAAGTCTATTACATTTGAGTTGTTTTGCATAAATGCTTTTAAAGAGCAATATTAGCTGAGTAGGCACTTACATATAAACAAAAGAGAGGGCTTCCAAATTGCCCAAGATAAAACAAGAAAAAAAAGATGCAGAGATTGCAAAGTAATGCAATAAAGTTTATTGTCAGACATACAGGCCCCTGACAGTTTTCCTGACCGCAGTCTCAACATTCACATTCGTGACCATCTATTGTAGAATTCCTTACCGCTTTTTAAAATCTTTCCTGGACCTGAAGGGGCCAACTGCTTCATAACTTGAATCAAGTCAAATAAATATGGCAATAAACACAGAGCGAGAGGGATGGCTACACTCCGTCCAAGCTGCCTGTCGACGCAGTCACCCATTAAGATGTGAGATAAATTAAAAGCATATCTAATATTAGCGAGCGGAGGCAGAACTCAAACTCAAACCATCTGTCTGCATGTAATCGCAAAATGCACAAAAAGATGGGAGGGTGGCGCCACTCAAGGAAAACGCTGCTTATTAGTGGGTGGCATAAAAGAGACATGAAAAGACTTCAACGCCGCCGAAAAATACCGTAACCGTCATCAGATTATCACATCTGAGAGGAAAGTCATGTCGTTGCTGCACTCAGAAGGGAAAAGGGACCTTTAAACATTTGTGGTTTGTGAATCTCTCAGTGAGAATGATTGATGGAAAGCCTGAGGACAGTGAGGGGAAGGAACACATATGACAGAGGCCCTGATGGAGATATGCTGACGGCAGGTGTTGATCTGACAGCAGAGAAATTGTGAGGTATCTTCTCTCCCTATATGACCCATATTTCTGGAAACAACAGAGCACAAACAGAGATCTGGTTGTCTTCATTCATTAGTCGCATCTGTAACAAACTATCTTTGCTTTTTCGTAGTTGGCATGGCTCCCATCAGTTCAAGAAAATGTATAATTAACTCATAAGTTTAGAACTCCAAACCTCATCAAACATACTGTGCCTGTTTTACTGGGGTTTTATGTGACAGGCCAAAACAAGAGGCCCTGGGTAATTCTGAAGGAGAAACAGCTTTAGTGGAGAATCTGTTGAAAGGACAACTGTTCCAGTTCAGGCCTCGGTATTAGGCCAATAAAAGGTGCTGCCTTCTGTCCTGCACAGGACACTTGATGCAGATCTAATTTTAAAGATCAGAGGTCACTGCAGGGAGAATATGCCTGTGATCAATAAACCACGGCAAGTACGTGAAGCTGTTCAGTAGTTTCTGAAGTATTTTAGCTGCTGCAGTCCGCTGTACCTGTCGTATCCTGATTGTTAGTGGGAAAGCTCAGATTTCCTCTCCACACAGACGGAATACAAATGCTTGTAAAGCTCTTTGTTTAACAGTTGAACACCATGTAACATCTTGGCTTAATATCTCAATTATTCACCTCTTGGACTTGTTGACGTCCCAGACAAGATACAGTATGACAAGTTCAAGAGGGATGAATACTTTTGCAAAGGACTTTGTGGCTAACTGTAGGTCATTTTTTTAATAATTCAGAAAACGGGATTGGATCCTTACAATAAGAGACACGGAGCCTTTTCATCAGTTACATAATGATCAGCAGATGCCAACCACTAATCTAATGATGAACATCAACTAGAGACTTTGTCAGAAGCTTTTAGAATGTTGTGATTTCAGCAGATCTCTAGATCATTTTACTTCTTGTAATTGAAGGGGCTTGGGTTCCTGATCATAATAAATTATGTCGCATAATTCAATCCGCTGAGCAGAAAGAAAGAAAAAGGAGCTGAAGAAAATCTCCATTCACGACGGGAAGAATGAAAGCATTGTCTGAGCAGCCTCGGACATTACTGTACGGCGTCCCGCGCTAAAGACACAAATCACCCCAGGCCTTCACGAGTGAAGCATGGTGGGAGGCCAAGATGAATACAGTACATTTCCCCTCACTGTTTCCCTCTTAACTAAAACACGGCAATTAAAACGTCTCCATGGAAGCAGGGCTTGAAGGAGCCAACAGCTCAGTGAGAGACGCAGACCACAGCCTCTGTTGTAATTGAAACAGGGCCTACAGTCTTAACAGCAACAGGCACATTTATTTATTTACAGCCATTTAAAATGTCTGAGATCTTTGTCTCAGAGAGCTAATCGCTGCTTCCGACAGGAAGACAGTGAGTCAATGGGTAGTTTATGTACAAAGAGATTTTAATCAGATCTCCCTTCTTATCGTGGTTATCAGTCAAAAATATGAAAGTATGAGTCCTTTCTCAGCGCTCTACCAATAGAAGATAATCCAACTGTTTTACTAAGATCAGTAAATATTTAGAGCGTTTTTTGAGGTGTAAATATCTGGGAATTGTTCTAACAATTCGGCAAACTTTGTTTTGTTGTTATTTACATCTCTCCAACCCATAACATCATGCGATTATTTGTGCGAGAATTTGATTAGAGGTCTCAGAAATTCCACAAAAATGCACAGAGTTGTCATTTCTTTTGGCCTGGCAAATACAGTGTAGAGGAATGGGGAAGGGAGAAAAAAAGAAAACAAGAAAGCACCGGGTGAAAGGAATGTAATCATGCTATGCTCATGGCTGTCAGTGCACTGAAAGATTCTTTCAAAATCCCATCCGATGAGTCTCCCAGACCACTCCAGCAAAGTAGAAAATGGGAAATGTCATACTTTCTCTCTCAACGACCACACACTCTCTGGACTAGCAGAGCACCAGAGGAGCAGAGGCCACTTCTGGAGTAACCAGTGCTTTTGATTTCTCTGTACCCCTCCACACTTACATTTTCATTAATGGTATGCCTTCTAACTCCATTTGTGTGTATTTTAGGTATTTCTACACAGTTTTAGCACATGCATTGTTTTTTTGTATTTTTTTCCAAATTTCCCAAACATGAGGTGAGACGAGATGGAGGCACCGACGACACGGTCAGTGAGCACATCTGTCAGCCAGCTGTGCGTGTGCTTACACCTGACCTCAGTCAAGTCACCGTCTGGCTCTCGTGTTCACTTCACCTCCACCCAACAACAACTCCTTTTACCGTTGGTTTTCCTTCCTGCTGTTGAGGAAACTCTTTAGCCTCAGCTCAATAGAGGTACTGCAGCATGTCGACTCCAAACAAGCCACCAAAGTACAGTAGGCACCAATTTAGCTTGTACCAGATCACCAAATGTTAGTCCCGTGAAGATGTCAAAGATTTTTGGAGAACACTAGTAGACAAATAGCATCATAAAGTCCAAGAAACACAGCAGAAAGAGCAGGGAGAAAACCACAGAGAAGTTTAGAGCAGGGTAGGTTATAAAACAATAATTTGCTTTAAACCTCTCACTGAGCGAGAGATTATGGCTCTACTACAAACCTATCAAGTCCACCTACACTGACAAGCCTAGCAAGTGAGCATTAATCACTGCACACAACCTTGAATACATCCTTGCCATGCTGAAACATGATGGTGTTAGCATCAGACTGTGGGGATGGTTTTCATTAGGATGGAGAAAGGAACTAGCCAGGGTTGATAGGAAGCTAAATGACGTAAATGCTAGAGGCTGCAAAAGTCTTTATAGTCAGGTAGATGTAGGCCTTCCAGCAGAATGGTAACCCTACTTACCTCTTGTACAGCCAGAGGTACAAAGGAATTGTTTAGACCAAGGCATATTCATGTGTTAAAATGGTCTAATCAAAGTCCAGACATAGTGTAAATCCAGTTTAAAGTTTGGTTGTAAGGCAGAGGTTCTACATCTAGTCTGACTACAACTGTGCGAGATACCCCTAAAAGATTTACAGCTGTAATTGCAACAGGAGGTGGTTCTACTCAGTATTAGTGTATCATCGCCAATGATTACAAATGCCTGCCACACTGTTCAGACTTTTATTTTCAAAAATAAAATAAGGAAATTAATGATCCACTTTGAAATGGTCCATCATGTAAAATCACAGTAAAATACACTGAAGCTTGTGGCTGCAACAGGATAAAATGTGAAGATGAAGAAAAGGACATGACTACTGGAAAGCACTGTAAGGCATTACTTATTTTCCCCACAAGCAGATTACATCCAGTGATTATGCTTCAGGCAAGCAACACAAACATTACATATACCCTGACTTTCATAGGGGAATTTATGTCCTTTCTTTACACAAATGAAGCTGTTTGAGAAGACAAGTGTTTACTTTTGGACGGACAGGGGAAAATCTTGGTTTGACCGATTACTAAACAGTGCAAATCACCATGATAAAAATGATGCATTAAAATCAGCATTCGATAAACACAAGCCGGGGCATCACAAGTACATAGACTTTGATACAAAGGGGTTTTTCCCTCCTCTTTGTGCTTCTTTGCTGGTCTGTAGGTGGCCAACCGCCGGTCTGGGTCTGGAGTGTAGCGAGACGCCGGTTTAGTGAAGGACTTGGGGTTTTAGCTGTCATTTTGTGGAAACAAACAAATCTTGGTAATCAAAGTCAGTGTTTGGAGGAAGTCTAAGTCAAATTTCTTCTTCCCTACCAACCATGGATTGTTTCGTTAAAGGAAATTCTTATTGTATTCTAAGTGCTTTTTAGGTTTCTTGTTTACAGCTCTTTGTTGTCTGCATTGCGGTTTTGAAAACAATCTAAAATTACATTTGATGTAATTTATTAGAAACTATAGAAACTTGTGTATTCAACCTAATATTATAAGCTCAGATTTACATCACTTTTTGGTGCATTTTTATACGTAACCTTAGCTTTAAAATTGCGTAATAATTCAATCATGGGGGTTTTCAGGGTTTTTTTCTTCTTTCTATTTAATAAATAATGACAGTGTGGAACCTGTTTTCTGTTTTTATACACTGATTTACGTCATTTTGAAACCTGGTGAAGACTCAGTCGTTTTTATTATTTTTCAGAACATTTCAGCTGTAAAACCTGATATGTGCTGATAGATTTGGATCAGAAAGCTGTCCTTGAAATTAGTATTAATGCTTTGTTTCTCAGGTTTATGATACATTACTACAGTAAAAAGCTATTAAATTACTCTAGAAATACTTTTAAAATATTTGATTGGGAAGTCTGTTATTTGTTGGCTGTATAGAGTTTCACTGCATATTTTAAATTAACCTGTTTCCAATAAAATTCTGACTCCCTTATTAAACACATACTGTAATTACTTAAAAACTGCCAGATGAGGGCTTGTATGCATTTTTTAAAAATATTCTAAAATTGCAGTCTTAAATAGGTCATTTTCTGTTAATTACACTGTTATAAAGTGTAATTAAAACATGTGAATGTAGTGTAAGTTTTAAATAAATGCACTGAAAACAGCAGAGTTATTCCGTATCTCAGCCAATCATTTTAATCCGAAAATATTGGAGGGATTTAAAAGCCAGTCTCATGGGTCAGAGGTCGGCCCGCGCCAATAGAATCCACATAGATGAGCACGGCCCGGTGAGCTAGACAGTTACGGATCGTTTGAGTTTAATTAACGCCTTCGCATGAAGTCCTTGTGAAGCTACTAACCCAACACAAACACGTGGAAGATGTGACAGTAGGGAGACACGGCCCAGGGAAAGGCTCCGGCACCACGGCAACGTCTCAGCTCAACACAATGCCCAATGTGCTTGCCAGACCCACGGCAATTAGCTTCTAAGGTTCCCTCTCGTTCTGCGCCTTCTCTCTTTCTTTTTAATGTCAGAGCTTGGAACGGCTCAATATAATCAAGTCAAGAAAAGTTTATTCTGTTTAGAATTCCATCTGGTTCCAGTGGGGTGGGGGCTAATTTTAGCGACGTGCAGGAGCGGTATGCAGTGAGGCTGCATGTACCATCCCACTTAGAGCAGTGGAAGGGTGGGTGGAGAGGGGGGGAGGCTGGTGCTCTCAGAGCAGACACCCAGACTCCTGAGCAATAGACTGTCCGACTGGTGTTTCTAAACACTGCTGCAGCAGCTCGCCCATCACTCAGCACACCCTGTGTTCCAGCAAAATGTGTCCCTCTGGCAGTTACCGCATGATTCAAGACTCTTTCACCCTCTCTACACACAACCCTCCCCTAAGCCTCACCCTTTATTATTATTATTTTTTGCCTTATATTGAGACTTTTGTTGCGTTTCTGTGGTTGAGCATCAGCTCAGCTCACGGCCCTGCTGGGACAAAGACACCGCTCTAAGCTGTGATGGTTTATGATGAGGATGCTGATTGGATGTGGCAATTCAAATAATGGTATCCTGACTTGGCAGTCATCTTGTATGCCTGCATCATTTACAAGCAACCAAGGAGAGCAAAGTTCAAGTTTCAACAAAAGGATTATGTTTGTTTCACTTTGATAATTGTAGAATTGGAAAAAAAAAGTATAGCGCTTTTTAATTTTAGAATTAGAAACTTATGAATAACTCCACTTTTTCCATTTGGAGTTGACAAACCACCACATGCCATACTTTACTTAACAAAATAGTACAGTGCTTTTCGAAAAATATTCATTCCATTTTTCTAAATTTTGTTTTGTTATAACCAGAAACACGAATGTTTTTATTAGGATGTTTGTCATGTTTTGAGGTTATTGTTGAGTCAAATGCAGAGAGGGAGGAACATGATGAAACTGATATAAAACTCAGAAAACCAGGACACACGGGAACAGGAACAGAGGTTTAGACGGGCAAGTGACTGAGTGGTGAAGGCATTAACAACAGAAGATGTCATCAAAATTGGGTTTTATTTTGTTTAAAAGTAAAAAATGAACATATTCTAAAATGTAATAGCCCATTAAACAGGTCAGCTAAATGAAACACTTATTTTAAAAAGTGACTTATTAAAAGATTAACTGGGGGAACAAAATTACACACAGTTTAACTCATAAAACGGACCTGATAAAGACAAGAGGGTAACTTTTATACTGGTTTGGCCAAACAATTCACTCACAACAGGAGAAAAAGTTAGACATTATTAATAACTAAACACACCAATACCTGAACCTGATTATATCTCAGTGTATTAAATCCTTTTAAAATCAACAATGTGTCAAATAATTTTGACAGGAATTCACAGCAAAAACTTGATTGTGTTTCAAATCATTGATCCATTCCACAGTCCCAAAATATGTGATATAGTCACATGACTGTATCAGAACAATTTAAGCTCTGGCTCCTACTTTGCTTTCCTTTGCAAAGAATCTCCAGTCTCTGTATTGACAGACATCCTCTATTTGACAGAATTATCAACACAACCGGTAAAAAAAACCAAACACTTAAAACTACTCAAAATCCATCAGTTTATGATAATTTACTATAATAGAGTAATATAGAATAGTGAATTATTGTGTGAATTATGTAACTGAGGGAAATTATACATCGTTTTCAATTTTCTTTAAGAATAAAACTCTGATAAGTGTGGTGCTCCTTTGTGTTTTGTACTATGATACCCCACAATAAAACCCAGTGCAACCAGTTATCTTCAGTGGTCACTCATTAAAAAATATGGTCCAACTGTGCGTAATTTAATAAATAAACCGACATACCTACCAAGACATGGCCAACTACCTAAAAGCTGGACATGGAGAGCATTCATCAAAGAAGTAGCCAAGAGGCCAATGGTAACTCTGGAGGATCTGCAGAGATCCACAGCTCAGATGGCAGAATATGTTAGCTGGTACTGATTAATGGGAAGATAGATGGAGCGAAAAGGACCCTGAATATATCCGCTGAATGGCAAGGGAATGGTTTAACATATGCACTTATAACTTCAACAGGTGTCAGCAACAATTGGGAAGGTGCCTGACCAACACGAAGGAATGTGTCGGGCTTTAAGTACTCAGACTAAAGCGTTAAATGAACTAACCTGCAGATTGGCTGTGATGTCGGAACTTATATGTGGAATGGAAACCAACTTGGAGAAACTTTCAGCCCGGCTTGGTGGAAACTGACCCACTGATTTGGCTTGGGAGACCGCTGAAAGACTTTAAATCAGCCCTTATCCTGTCTGTCTCTGTGTTGTGTTTTTTTTGTTTCTCTCGGATGGGTTGTACTGAAAAACCTTAAATTCCCCTCTGGGATTAATAAAGTATTTCTGATGAATGTGTTAGAATGACCCAAAGGCCGGATCTGAATCCAGTGAAGAATTGGGGGCAAGACTTGTAAATTGATATTCACATATGCTCGCCATCCAGTCAGTATCAGCTTCAGATATTTTGAAGAAAATTAGGCAAAAGATTAGGTCTCTAGATGTGCTATGCTAGGGTTGCTATGCTGCTGTGCTGATGCGGAATAGAATATAGAAGCGACTTGTCCTCCGTGAGGCTTCCATTGCACCAGAAGGGGAAACTTTTTCATACCCATCTGAAGGAACCTGAGAGAGCTTATATATGAGCTCTGTGGGAATTGCAGAGTCCAGTAGTGATTCGAACCGGCTAAGAATAACACATCCTCACCTACTAAGTACCGTGTGGGAAAATATTTTTTTTGAAAAAAAAAAATACTGGTCAGAGCAGAGCACAGTTTTGTTCATGTCTCTGTACTGCAATTTGTCATTTTACATTGTATGTCAGAATCTCACCCTGTGAGAAAACCCACTAAAACCCAGCTGACCATAAGTAGATTGTTTATAGTTTCACTAATTCGATTTTAGAGTGTATGATGGATCATGGACAAGGGCGGCAGTCACACAGTCACTTCATTCAGCCATTCATACGTTACATTATTTACAGCCTTACAGCGAAAATGTTATGTTTTATCAGTGAGGAGATTTCTGTGTGTATCTCATTACTACAATATTTTTTATTCTGAACATACAGCCAGGGGGATGTAAATATCACTTATGTGTTAATGTTTTACCGTCATGTTTTAATAGCAAAGGGATTTTAGTTTCCTGTAATTAATAAACTCAAACATGTAAAAACAGTGCAAATGGGCTATTTTTAGCAACAGAATGTGAATCAAAGGGAAAGAAATAATACCAGAGTAAAAAAATGCTACATATTAATGCTCGAAGCAGAGGCATAACTTAGAAATCTCTGAGAAGGGAAGTGAAAGCAGTCATTTATCCTCCATTTCCAATTGTTCCGACCATTTTTTCTTCAATTAACCTGAGGGCGAAGTATAGATTGGTCATCAGCAAATTCTGTTATTAATCTCTGTCTGCAGTCTTAACAAATGAAGGGTACAATCATATGGAAACAATCTGGCCCCTGCCCTCGAAGAGACAGAAAACAGAGCCAAATGAAGAACATCCTTTCTCTTAAGACCTGTAATTTGTTTTTATTACCTATTAGGTAAAACACCTCATTTATCACTGTCAGAGCCTTCACAAAATGATAGCTGTCCACATGTAAATCAGCGAATGCGATGTATGGCTCAGAATTAAGTGGGCCCTTTCTTATGAAATGCTCCACTCTGTGGGCTCAGTGACCCAGCGAAGCCACCCACGTCCAGACGTTTTTCTTTCGCGAGGGCTGTGCTGGAAAAAGCGAGCGGGGAACACTTCAAAACAGAGCTGATTAAGCACAGGCCCAACTGTGTGTCTCTGTAAGCCACACAGGAGAAGCCAGGGACATAAATGTGTGTGTGATGCAAAACCAGGCTTTAACGCCGAAGCATAAAAAATGACTAAAAGATGGAGAAAAATCTTGTGTGACTTGGCCGTTTTATTTTTTTTTTAGCATTGTTTAAACAAATACGAAACACATTTATTTTCTTTGAATCCTTTAAATCCTTCTTACTTCAAGGTTGATCTCCTCATAACTTGATTGTACATTACAGCTGATAAATATTACATTTTATATATATATATATGTATATATATATATATATTTATATATATATATATATGTATATATATATATATATTTATATAAAACCAAAAAAGACTACCTCACAATGTGTTCATGCTGTATGCTGAAGTCAACTCACATGCTTATTCTTTTATAAATATTATACAGCAAGTTAGGTATAAGCCTAAATCTCACGCTTTGATAAGAGCTTGTGATATTTAGCCAATTATAGCATCAACTTATCACCCTTTCTGCTTCATCAGACATGCCAGGCATAGTGATGGTTGGCACTCCTTCAGGTTCCATACTTGTCAAGGACTGTGTCTGTCTTTTTTTGGCCTCCAAAAATATTTCCAAAAAGCTCAAATTATATGTCTTGTAAGCAAGGGTAAAACCCTTCGTTGATTGATTCTATGTTTGAGTGACTGACAGAGAACTCACAGAAAAACACATGCTCATTAAAGAATAAAAAAGGAAATTTGCATGCTTTTATTTGCCTCCAGACCCTCTGAGATTGGTGTTTTAAACTGCTTAAACTGGACCAGTGCATGGTTTGTAAAAAAGTGTCTGGTTTAGATGCCAAACAGATAACGTCTTGAAGCTCCTATTTTTGGGATTTTTAAAATTTACTTTGATACCAAATAAATAAAGGAATCACATATTGTGATTTTTAAGAATCCATTTTCGGTATAGGATAATCCAGTCCAGATTTTGCAGTCAATGTCTGACAGATTTGGAAACAGAGCCAATATAAATTGGTCCAGATGCAAAAAAAAAAAAGCTGTGAAATCGGCCTTTAGCACACTGGCTAATCAGAAGCTGCCTTTAGGATTTTATTGTTAAATGATTTGTGAAACATATCCACAAGCAAATCTATAGATCCATGTAATTATTTTCAATAAAAAAATCTTTAAAACGTTATGACTGCTGCCATAAAAAAAAATTAGAGTCTGCTAAAGTATTGAATTAGAAAATGGAACATTTGTAGCAATCCTGAATGAGTTCTTGCATGTATGGTGCCACATGTGTGCATCACAATCAGTCCATTTTGGGAATGGTTGTCTAACTCTGAGGTGTACCTAGGGCCAAAAAAAGAACTTAAAATCCTGTTCAGGTTTTCTTAGACCAAGTGGACTCTGGGTCAATTCTTCCTCCTTAGTCAATTTCTTCCGCCGCGCATTAAAAATTTATTCCTACCTACTTTTATTTTTGCACCCATAAACAAACCTTTTGGTACTAATGTAGTTAAACTATTGTGTATCCGATTATTTTTCTTTGTAGTTAAGTATGTCATAAAATTTGTAGATAAATAACCATACCATCTCCAATCTAAACGACTGCCTTCAATCATTTTCAACCGTTTTCCGAAATTGTCTATCCATATCTGTTTTGTTTTACTTTAGTTCAAATCTTCATTTGAGCCCATTGAGTCCAATGAAATGTATGAAATAGGACAGATTATGACCTCCAAATAAATAAAGTATCCCTGATTGATATTCTGCTGGTACATATTGTTTATTGAAGACACACAACCATAATTCTTAATGTAGACAATGAGTAGAGTATAGCGAATTACTTTGAATTGTTGGTTGTCATGGAGGTTACTAAAACTCCCTCCTATGCGTTCAAATTAATGCATAGCAAAACAAGGAGGCCATGCCTCCCTGGGTGAAGAGCCACATCCCAAATGTATAAAACCAACTTAGACTTCTGGGTGGAAAACTTTTCCCTACCATCCACAACCACCTTTATCATTCCTTATTCAACCTTTCTCCTCTCGATGCCAACATAAGTTTTTCTGACCCCCCTCTTTCAGGGTTGCAAAAGCTCATTGAGTGACAGGGCCAATCTGAGCTGTGCCAAGTAGTACAATTCAAAGTACATGATACGGAACCATCCAATATTACTGCAGAGCATATCAGTCAAGTCTGGGAGTCCGCTCCAGAACAGGGACCACACACTCTTTATTAGAGTCAGTAAAACGTCCCAGAGATGTGGCTGGACTCTGCTTTCTGCATAGCTAACACGAACAATAGCGCGATTGTGCTGCTTCACTCTTTTTCTTTTCGTAGGTCCTATTATTTTTTCTAGCATTTGTTATTCTCACTTAAACTACAGACTGGCTCCATGAGTGGGCCACAGCGTCTCCGAACCGAGCCTGCTCGGGCCAGGAAAAACCCGGTGGAGCCAGACGAATAAAAAGCCAAAGCGCCGACGCCGCACGGCTCCCAAATCTGGTTCCTGTCAGGGGGACATCAAGGGAACACCCGCAACGCAATCTCTCCAAACGTTTCCCTGTTCCTTTTTTCCCCCCCTTTTCCCCGCATCTCTCTCCACCCTTCAAGCGATACGTCTTACAGATGACTGAACCATCGCCAAATGCTCCCAGAATCCTTCTTCTACTTCTTTTTTTCCCCCTCTCTTCCACCTCTCTTTTTCCCCCCGCCGTTTTGTGTCTCCGTGTTTGGAGCCAGCCCACATGGATTGGGATCAATTTAGGGTGAAATGATAATTACCCTGTCACTTTCAATTCCGAAGTGATGAAGTGAGAAACAGGAAATGTAATAAACATAAATGGAATCTCACGCACTTATGATTCGGAGAGGAATCGAATAAGGCTCCACAAACTTAGTCTGACTGTCAGTTCTGCGCCGTTCCTGCTGGGAGACGGCTACGTGCTAATGCCCTGTCTCACACCAAACTGCTTGTTAAAGCATATTGCTGTGGATAATTGCAAAATTCCAGTCTATATGATGCTTTGTTTGGAACTTCATCCATAAGAAATCATTTGTGTCACAGGTTTCCAGAGGAAAACTCAGGAGCTTTTTTTCCCTCTTCATCCAAAATCTTCAACACACATTTAGCCGAATTTGGTTCAGCACCTGAACTCAAGCAGCTCTAATATGTTTGGTGTTAGCAGATCAGAGATAAGCGCCCGGCTAACGGTAGCCAGCTCTAACCCTGTCATGTCGGCTGTTCCCCAGCTGATGCGTAGATGTGATTCCTGGCGGGACCACGCTGCGCTGTCTGGATTTGTTTAACCCATTGGATCAACCTTCAGACGGGAGCACGTGTGCAGGTAATGGCTGCCATATGAAGCAATGCCTTGTGGATGAGCACACGTACATACCCTCACATGTGCAACTACAAACAAGCACAAAGCCCCTGAAACTGTTATGAGATGCAACAACAACTGTGCAATTAAAAGTCAACATTATAAACTGTACTTCCTTCAGCGGTTCACTCAGAGGTTAATGTCTTGAATTGCGAAAATATTGATTTAAACATTAACTAATTCAAGGCTCTGTTTGCTGATGTGATGCCAGCATGGCTTTAAGCAATCTGCCTTGGGTAGAAGTGAACAAACCAGCAGGGCATAAGGCGAAGTTTGCTGGGCGGCGTCTGGATGTTGGTCTGAAAGGACGACCGCCTCGACCGGTCACAGTCTAAAAGGACAAACAGGCCCCTGTTATACGCTGGATACACTGGAACTAATAAGACTTTCCAGCATGCATAATCATTCACAAAGCAAATAAATATGTTTCAAAGATTAAACACAGCGGGGGCATCTTTGGCTTTTGCCACGACCACCCAAGAGGTCACAGCGGCTCCCAGTGACGAAGTTCACCAACAACCACTCAAACAAAAATACCCAAACATCATCCTCTTTCTTTTAAGCTGATAATTATTTAAATCTAACATTTCCTGTATCTGCATCTGCAGCAGGGGTTGGGAGTGTAAAAACTGTTTGAGCTCCAGTGGTGGTTCCTGCCCTACACCCCAATCAGACAGACTTATATGTGTAATAGTTTCTGTTCCCTTTTTGTACTTGTTAACATGGGCGCCTGAAAATGTTGGAAAATCAGGAAGAAAATTTAGAAAAAAGTGGAGCGTCACCCCCCCCCCCCCAGCCAATATATTCATTTTAACCCAATTTGGTTTATTTATATAGCGCCGATTCACAACAGATGTCATCTCAAGACACTTTACAAGAAAGTCATTTCAATATAAACATTCTGATCGGTTTAAAGTTTTATATAGTTTTCTATGTAAGGAAGCCCAGCAGATTGCATCGAGTCATTGACTGGCAGTCGCGCCCCGTTGATGAAGACTCCAACCACAGCAATCCCTCAGCAATCCCTTATACTGAGCAAGCATGAAGGAATAGTGGAGAGGAACAACTCCCCTTTAACAGGAAGAAACCTCCATCGGAACCTGGGTCAGTACGAGTGGCAATTTGCCATGACCATCTGGGGGTTCAAGAAGACAGAGCAGAAACACAGAAAGAACAAAAGAACTGATGTAAGAGTACTTTCTATATTAAAGAAAGTAAAAAGTTGATTACAGGACAGGGTGAATGCTCAGTTACTTGGATGCCCCCCGTCCAATAGGGCATTGCAGCTAAGCAGGATGCCAGACCAGGTGTAGCTTCTATAGAGTGAAAAACACTGAGAAAAAACAAAGTTAACGATTGAAATAACAGCAAATGATTCAACTGGAGAGTAGTAGAAGAAAAAGTAGTAGAGTGAGGAAAAGTGGTCAGTCTGTCCTCCAGCAGTGGCTGATCAACAAGCCAATTAAAAGAATTAGAATTATTATTAGAATTTGTTTCAAAATAATATCCGGGATGCTGTTTCCATAAGTGGCAACAGACATCTGTGTGTGTTTACATGTCACTTGCTGCAGACTGGTCACAGGTCCGAGAAGCCTGCAGCATGTAGAGAGATGGAGCACTGGCATAACACTGAAAAAGTTATTCCAAATTCTGTTCATTTTACTGTATCTCTGCTGTCCATTGCTTTAATCTGTGCAACTGAAGAATAACCGCTTTTATTGCTAAATCAGACGGTGGCATGCGGGGTGAGTAGAGCTCATCCAATTTGGAAGTGAAGAAAGGTGGGAATAAAATTTACAATTGGTTCTGATCCTGCTTGGGCCACCTGACTCCTGAAATTATACAGATTATGACCCCAGAACAAACTAAAATAACTTTAAATGAACTTGTCTATCCTAAAGCCCAATTTATTAACTGCAGACAGTAAGTAGAACAGAGAAAATTACTTTTTACATTTATTTTTTCTGTCCATTATAGTGCCCCTAATACCTGGATCATGTTTTTGGGTATGAAATTCTAAGAGAACAAAAAAACAAACATAAAACAGCTGATTTTTTTGTATTTGAAAGACTGATAAATTGTTTTAAAAAGTTTTAACATTTAAAAAAAATAATTTTGGAAATCAATTCCAGATTCAGCCTAAGCAACATACCTAAATAAAACTCCTAACGTTTCGTGTGCCCCCCAGAGCCCGGCCCTTACAAAACACTCTGCTGGCGCCCCTGTTGAGCATCGAATGTGATTTAAAATGACTAATTTTAGTGTCTTGTTTCATCTGTTTTACAATATGGCTCACTGGGGCAAGTTCACCGTAATTTTTTCCCCACCATCATGTTCTAAACTGAGCAGCATGGCTGCAAATTAAATTGTTCCCTTCTCCGTACAGACAGAAAACTTCAGTTGTAGACTTTCCAGGAGGGAGCTTGGAAAGGGGGGGTGGGGGTTGGCACTGTCTCACAGGCAATTATTAGAGGGTGAACTTAATAAATCAAAGCAGCTGTTAGGCAGACCATCTTTCCTCTTCATCACAGTGATTAAATATCCTGAAGAAATGCAGCTCAGAAAACATGGGGAACAGCAAGAAAGCAAGTTGTGAGAAAAATGGTACCGGTTCATCTCGTGGGGCCACTTTTACCGGTAATAAAAGAAACAATAGCTGATATTTCAGTTTAACCTTTGGTGTGAGCAGCTATCAGGGAACATCCGCCAGGGGAGCTCGGCAAGTCTTCCGCAGCCTGATTTATTACAGCAACCCACGAAGCAGCTGCCACAGGAGCAGTGAAACAGACCCAGGGGTTTGATAAAGACGCTTAGTGATGAAATGGCCGCAGCTACCAGCAGCCACCCTCCTGCCTGCATTTTACAGCGAGCCGCTGAGACTCGAGCCAAACTGTGCACCTGGACTCTGCTCTGCCCGCCAAGTCTCTTTCCTGTTCCTGTTTCCTGTTATGACGTGTAATTTGACTTACTTCTCTCTCCCCTGTTTTTTTTTTTTTTTTTTTTTTCTCTCTCAGCTATGCCATCCATAGCAGGTAAAGCGGTCATTCAAGCATTGAAGCCACCTGGGACAACAGGTTGAGCAAAGCACAGGGGAGTTGGTGCTCTGGAATATGTCTGTGGACAAATTAGTCTGCCTATACTGATTACTACGACCGGCCTTCCTCCTGGCAAACACAATCTCCCCGTGTGACAGCGTTGCAAAGAAAAACACTGTCAGTGTACATTATGTTTTGACTTTTTGTTTTTATTTCTTATGATGAAACGGACCTGAGGGGATAAGTGAGTAGAACAATTGTGTGATATATTTTTTAAATAATTGTCATTCAAACTGTATTGAAAAAAGTTTAAAAAAGGTCTCAGCAATGTTTTTTTAAGAATAATTTAAGAAAAGTTTTGAACCCCTAAATAATATTTATTTAGTTATAAATAATATTAATGTAAAATAATTTTACAGCAGTTAACCTCTTGCCAAATTTTTTTTCAAAACTGAGCATTTAAGAATTAGAGTTTTTATGAACTAATCAACAATGAAAGCCTCAATAATTTTGGAACGCTATCACTTAAAATTGTATTGGATGCATTTTAAATGTATACGTGGAATGTAAAGGCTTACAAGTAAAAAGGATTAAAATAAACGGTTCCTTTATTGCTGAAGAATAGTCTCACAATAAAATAATTTACAAAAAACCCATTAGGATTGGTTAGAAAGAAGATAAATCAAAGATGTCGTGAATAGTGGCACAATTCTTATACAAATAATGTAATCTTAAGTTTTTAAGGATGATCAGAGTGTTTACAAACTTTTAATTAGCAGAATGTGCCTACATATTTCCTTGGGCAAAAGAAATATAATGGGAGCTAGAGACACATTTCCATTAACCACTCTTCAAAATGGGGAACAAAAGAGAACATACCATACATTGGCGATTTTCAAAAGTGTATGTTGCCAAGACGTGTGGTGAGAATGATTGTCTGGGAGGTAAAAAAACAAACTTCAAATCTCACTTTTTGTTTAAATTGTGTTGAATTAGTCTACACCAAGTAAAATAAAATAAAAATATTATTTTAAAGCTTTTTACAGATCTGCACCAGGGTAAAGACCACTGTTTATATCTATCTCCATGTATATGGAGATTTTTTTTTATTTTTTTGTTGTAAAAAGTCAGCATCTTTACCTTACAATATAATCATAGGTTTTATTCATGTGAATAACTGAACTCATTCCACAAAATGATTGCAGGTTATAAGAGTTTTCCCACCACTGTGGAATCATTTGCTCATGCTCTTTTTTGATGTAGATTTCTCACACGCTTGAACACTGGGTGGCACTGGTGCCAAGACCAGCCTGCGACTACAGCACACCAGCAAACAGCGAAAGAAACCGTAGCTGCCAGTCAAGCTGTTGGTCCTCTCTCTTTCCCTCTCTTTCTCGACATCCTCCTGCATCAGCACAACTCATAGCTAGGCAATATTTAGCCAGAAAATTTTTTTTTTTTTACTCTGTTTCTATGATGTTAGACCGAGGTAAACAAAAATGTACAATGACCCCTTCCGCCTGCGCCCCCCCCCCCCCCCCCCCCGGAAATCTGACTCACATTTCAGCACCAGTGTACATTATAATTATTCTGACCACTCTGTTCCTTCTCTCTTCGTTTTTCTTGTCCTTATCCTCCGCATTTCCTGCTGCCTCTGTAAAACAGAAATAGATGGGAAGATTCCTGTAGACCTACACACAGCGTACTCTCATGGAATTTGCCATTTTCATCAACAGCTTTACAATATATTTGGAGCTTTGGGTCTGTTTGTTCTGAGCAAGTATAGTACAAGGGTATGCCTTTGTATCAGGTCTGTATATTCAGTTCTGGGTGTTAAAAAAGGTTGCTAATTATTGAATGGACTCTGTAAAGTTTCAGGAGGACATCTATTAGGAGGTTAGCCAAACACTATCAGCTAATACGACCTGTAATTACACCAGCATTGAGGAAACGCAGTGAGCTAACACCAGTATGGAAACAATCTGACAGTGCAAACACCGCAACTAAGCCACTTCATGTCTGCATGTGCATTTGTAAAGGAGTGTGTGTATGCACACATGTGAGTGTGGACAGAGGCCTCCTTGCGCAGATTGTGGCTGTGCGAATTGTCAAATTGGAGTGGATGTTTGGGTGTGGAGGGAGCACATCTGGAGGGAATTTATTGTATAATTCAGTGTATTATTGCTGCGGTCAGTGCTTAAGGAGCACGCACACAATTACCGTCCACTCTGCAAGGCTACAAGTGGCCTCTGGCCTAAACTAATAAACTGTGGACGAGGGTGGAGAGAGGAGAATTCATTTGAGGTTATCATCATCGCACTCCTCTCTGCTACCCCTCAGACTGACACTCACCAGAGTTTATTATAAATCAATGAGCAACACTTCAAATTAAAGCCCGGATTGTGGTCAGATTTGATGTGAATCTGGTTTTAAAGATTTACATTAGATAGAGACAAAGACTAAACAACTCAGTTAAATGTTAAAGTATAAATAAATATATATATATATATATATATATATATATATATATATATATATATATATACACACAGTGGCTTGCAAAAGTATTCGGCCCCCTTGAACTTTTCCACATTTTGTCACATTACAGCCACAAACATGAATCAATTTTATTGGATTTCCATGTGAAAGACCAATACAAAGTGGTGTACACGTGAGAAGTGGAACAAAAATCATACATGATTCCAAACATTTTTTACCAATATATAACTGAAAAGTGGGGTGTGCGTAATTATTCAGCGCCCTTTGGTCTGAGTGCCGTCAATTGCCCATAGACATTGTCTGATGAGTGCTAATGACTAAATAGAGTGCACCTGTGTGTAATCTGATGTCAGCACAAATACAGCTGCCCTGTGACGGCCTCAGAGGTTGTCTAAGAGAATGTTGGGAGCAACAACACCATGAAGTCCAAAGAACACACCAGACAGGTCAGGGATAAAGTTATTGAGAAATTTAAAGCAGGCTTAGGCTACAAAAAGATTTCCCAAGCCTTGAACATCCCACGGAGCACTGTTCAAGCGATCATTCAGAAATGGAAGGAGTATGGCACAACTGTAAACCTACCAAGACAAGGCCGTCCACCTAAACTCACAGGCCGAACAAGGAGAGCGCTGATCAGAAATGCAGCCAAGAGGCCCATGGTGACTCTGGACAAGCTGCAGAGATCTACAGCTCAGGTGGGAGAATCTGTCCATAGGACAACTATTAGTCGTGCACTGCACAAAGTTGCCCTTTATGGAAGAGTGGCAAGAAGAAAGCCATTGTTAAAAGAAAACCATAAGATGTCCCGTTTGCAGTTTGCCACAAGCCATGTGGGGGACACAGCAAACATGTGGAAGAAGGTGCTCTGGTCAGATGAGACCAAAATGGAACTTTTTGGCCAAAATGGAAAACGCTATGTGTGGCGGAAAACTGACACTGCACATCACTCTGAACACACCATCCCCACTGTCAAATATGGTGGTGGCAGCATCATGCTCTGGGGGTGCTTCTCTTCAGCAGGGACAGGGAAGCTGGTCAGAGTTGATGGGAAGATGGATGGAGCCAAATACAGGGCAATCTTGGAAGAAAACCTCTTGGAGTCTGCAAAAGACTTGAGACTGTGGCGGAGGTTCACCTTCCAGCAGGACAACAACCCTAAACATAAAGCCAGGGCAACAATGGAATGGTTTAAAACAAAACATATCCATGTGTTAGAATGGCTCAGTCAAAGTCCAGATCTAAATCCATTCGAGAATCTGTGGCAAGATCTGAAAACTGCTGTTCACAAACGCTGTCCATCTAATCTGACTGAGCTGGAGCTGTTTTGCAAAGAAGAATGGGCAAGAATTTCAGTCTCTAGATGTGCAAAGCTGGTAGAGACATACCCTAAAAGACTGGCAACTGTAATTGCAGCAAAAGTATTGACTCAGGGGGCTGAATAATTACGCACACCCCACTTTTCACTTATTTATTTGTAAAAAATGTTTGGAATCATGTATGATTTTCGTTCCACTTCTCACGTGTACACCACTTTGTATTGGTCTTTCACGTGGAATTCACGTGGAATACATACATATATATATATATATATATATATATATATATATATATATATATAACTGTTTTTTTCTGATGTTTATGGTAACCAATTCTGTTACTTTATACTTTTTTTGTTTATTGCTAAATATGTTAGCAGAGCATTTCTTCTTTTTAATATCCAATACATAGTCATTCTTATCAGAATCAGAATCAGAAAGGGTTTTATTCCCAAATGTTGGGTAGGTTTACAACATTAGGAAATTGCTGCGGTACTTTGTGCAAACATACAAGAACAAACAGACAAACACTTAAATAAAAATAAAATATGCTAAACAGATTATATACATGAGTCCAGGTAACGATCGGTGCAAATCAGACAGGTGCAAAAAACCACAATATGGGTCATGTAACTGAGCGGGTGGTGGGAACAGTCTTAGGGTTATTGTTCATGAGTCCAACAGCAGAGGGGAAGAAACTGTTCTTATGGCGAGAGGTTCTGGTCCGAATGGACCAGAGCCTCCTGCCTGAGGGGAGCAGGTCAAACAGTCTGTGTCCAGGGTGAGAAGGGTCGGCTGTGATCCAACCTGCACGCCCAAGTGTCCTGGAGGTGTACAGCTCCTGCAGACATGTGAGTCTGCAGCCAATCACCTTCTCAGCAGAGCGCACCACACGCTGCAGTCTCTGTTTGTCCCTGATGGTAGCTCCAGCATACCACACGGTGATGGAGGAGGTGAGGATGGACTCAATGATTGCAGTGTAGAACTGCATCATCATCCGTGTTGGCATGTTGAATTTCTTCAGCTGCTTCAGGAATTACATCCTGTGCTGGGCCTTCTTTATGACCGAGGTGATGGTGGGCTCCCACTTGAGGTCCTGGGTGATGGTGGTACCCAGGAAGCGATTCTTAGATTCTTAGCAGTATCTACCACTCAGAACACCTATGTAAGACATATGTTTGCATAGAGGTTATTGTAAAAATACATGTGATGTACCGACATCTCATGCCATGAAATCACACGATAATAAAATACTTCAATATTTTTTTGACAAAGTGAGGCCAGTTTTGTGTTGTCAACTTATGAATTTGTCCACATATTTTATGTATTCAAAACTGTCTTGCACTTTTTTGGTGTGACTGTCGACTTTTTCATAGTCTGACGCAAAAGTAGACAGTAGCTCTTCTCAATGAGCAGCAGGTGTGGCTTTGGAACCCTGCTGTTTCCGAAAGAACAGGCGGCCCTGTGCTCGTGCAGCATCCCTCCCAGCTGCACTTAGAGCCCCTTCGCATTTTGGGAAAGCCAACAGCTACTTTCCTTGATAGCAACAGCTAGCAACAACATGCAGTTGCTGTCAGCATGTTAAAGTTAATAAAAGGAAGTTTTTTTGAGCTGCGTTGTTGTGTTGGCTAATAAAGACTGCTTGTCAGGCTGGCCAACATCACCCAGCAAAAAGAAAGTGAGATTTAAGATACCAACAAGTCATGTGAGAATAATGCAACTGGAAATAGTTAGCGGCTAGCAAGGCTAAAGGATGCATCTGCTTCATGATTTCCTCCTTTTTTTTAAAGGAGTCTGGATTGCATTTGATCATGAGTATTTTTTTAGGTGTCGGGACCAAATTATGATTAGAAAAACATAGACCGTAAAATATGGAAACAAAAAAACATGGAGCTTCTTAGTTTTTCCAAAAACATAATTAATATTTTGCCTCACATGAAGCTAATGTCGTTATAAAGGAGCCATCCCCTCACTAACAAGTGTTATCTTTATTTACTATCTGTGCAACAAATTAATCCTATTAATGAAGGTATTTCTTCTGAGTTGCACTGATCTACCTAAAAAGGGCTCAAACCTGGTTGATCATGTTATTAATTAAACTTTTAAGATGTTCCTTTCATCATTTCCTCTTTGACTGGGAACTGATGGGATCAATCAGCCTCACTGAAAAACAACACTGACTGGAGGGAGAGGAGACAACCGTATATGGGATTAGTTTATCGTTTTGTTTTGAACCTGAGATGTTTAAATTTAATATGAATATGTAAATAATGTTATTGTCTCAATAGATTCTTCAGCTTACATGTTTCTTGCAAAAAAAAGTGGGTGCATTAAAGTAAGTGCATGAGCGAAAGAATTGTATTGGTTTATGAGGTGATGGCTTTTCATATACATTAACTCGTACTATTAAACAGTCCGAAATAAAACCCACCTTGTCTTTTCCATTTCACCAGGCTCCTTGGAATAGACTGGTGAGGCATTCAGGATAAAGACTTTACCAGGGGGTGAAATCTGCCCAGGCCAGTCAGGACTGTATCTGGCTGTGGCAGCCTCGAATGACCCATGGTGTGCCTGTGTGTAAGTGTGTGTGAGGGAGTGATTTTGGAGCTCCTAACAGTGTTGGCGTGGAGCTCGTAACCTAGAACAATAAAGTACTTCTCCTTCAGGCCTCCCAGCAGTGATCTTCGCCAGAAGTGAAAGGTTCAACTTGCTGCACGTGTCACAGTTTTGACCTTTCCCCCTTGGAGGCTGTTTGTCTCTTGCTCATTTTTCTGCCTCCTCCTTCCCGCTTATTCATTCACAGTCTTTAACTTCCTGATGAGACTTCCTATTAGACACATTATTTATTTATTTTAATGTCAGTTAAAAACGATGAGTTTAGGTATTTCTCAAATGTTTTATCATTTTATTGCTGATTCTTGGACTTGGTAACCAGTTTATCTTGCATAGAGTGCATTTTATTTATCAATGTCCATTTTATGTCATAAAAGTAAAAGTATACATGATAACAACCCACAATTTATCTAGGTGGGATGAGCAATAGACACTGAGGCTCCACATGAACCCTGTTTAGAGATGAGTGAAGTCTATGCAATTTAAAAATAGACAAAAAAGTGATAAATAATCAACAAAAAAAGGAAAGAAAAGCCCAAAGTAAAACTCATGGACAGCTTCCTTTGATTTAGTATGCATTAACCAATATTATATTTGTTTTCCAGATGCGATATGGCTGTAATATTGTTAGCGTGTAGAAAAAGACAATTTTTCATTACGTTTTTCTTAATAGCTAGGAAATTAAATATGAGGACATATTTGTCCTGCACTGGTGGGTGTAAAATGGGCACAATTTCATTTGAGGGGTCATTAAGCACTTGAGCAGTAAGTTCACCAGAGACAAAGTGCGTTTTTTTCTTATAAAAGAAAAATGGCAGTTGTTTTAGTTTCCACAAAAAGTACAGGGATGATTTTATTTATTTTTGTTGGGGGTCACATATAAAAAACAAATCAAAATATTACAATCAGTTCCAGTCTCTTTTCTAAATATATGAAAAATTCTGGGATCAAGAGCTGAAATTGGAGTCTGGGTCGAAAAATCGCAATCAGATGTGAGTGGGCGCCTCTTTGAGTTAAAAACACAGATCTATCTGTTTTACACGGAGCTTTGTGGAAGTGTAACATAAACCAAAGAGATGTATGTGGGCTTCAAACAAAGTTGTTTACACATATTTGGCTGCAGAAGATCACCAAACCATTTCTACAGAGTTTTGGGCTCCACAAATCCATGTGCAGACCGACATAAACAGAAAGAATCCTAGACCACTCTTGCCTTCATTATGTAGGATGACCATTAAAGACTAGTTGACGAGCCAGGTGTATAACAGTTGTTGAATTAAAAAAGAAATCCATGGCAATACCTAAGCAAGTAGAGGCATTCGTTTTACTCGCTCAAAATAATGTTAGAGTCTACTATCGGGGGGAAAAAACCTAAACAAAGACATGCGTGCCAGAGCTGGAAAATAAAGATGATACCGTGTAATATAAAGACAGCAGATTGTCTTTGATTTTCTTATGATTACAGGCAGTAATCTGTAGAGCAAACTCTGTGAAAAAAATTATCTAAACTTTGTAGTTGGAACCAACTAAAAGTAAAAAACAAAAACATTTATTTCACACATTTATTTCAGTAACATTTATTTCAATAACTTTGAAATCAGAAAGCAAAACGTTTACTATATAGACCCTTTAAATACATAGTGATATATTTCAAGTATTTATTCCCAGGAATTTAGCAGATTATGGTGTTTAGTTTAATAAAAAAAAAAAAATAAATTAGATCTCTTAGAAAATTCTATAACATAATACCATTAAAACTATTTTTACTACAGAAAAAAAAGGGCATGTTATGGCCCACACAATAACAGGGAAGAAAGCTGACTTGATAGCTTTCTGGCAAACCCCTTTTTTTCCTTCCACTCAATTTCTTATAGACATGTTTAGTTACAGCACTCTGTGAACAACCAGCTCCTTTAGCTATGACTTTTAGTGTCTTTCCTTACTTGTGAAGGGGGTTAAAGACTTTTAGCTCAGCAGTCTTCCTAATCATTCTGTAGGCCTTGAAATGACTATAACATAACATTTCTTTCTAAAGTCCTTTTTTTATATTGGTCTTATGTAACATTCTAGGTTTTAGAATGCCATAATAATTTTTTTTTCTAGAAAATACTTAAAATCTATTGCTATATGGGTAATAAATATATATGTAATATAGGAGTTTTCCTGTCTTAATTGTATTATGGAATAAAATAACATTTTGATGCGGTTCTAATTTATTATCATGCACTGTTATGTCATTATGAGATGGCAGAGAAATATGATGGTTTTGGCTTTTTTCTCCTACTTTTTGTTGCTACAGTTTGACATCATCAGACAATTAATTAGTCAGACAGACCGACCTGTTTGGAAGGATAGATAGATAGATAGATAGATAGATAGATAGATAGATAGATAGATAGATAGATAGATAGACAGATAGATAGATAGATAGATAGATAGATAGATAGATAGACAGATAGACAGACAGACAGACAGACAGACAGACAGACAGACAGACAGACAGACAGACAGACAGACAGACAGACAGACAGACAGACAGACAGACAGACAGACAGACAGACAGACAGACAGACAGACAGACAGACAGACAGACAGACAGACAGACAGACAGATAGATAGATAGATAGATAGATAGATAGATAGATAGATCCTATTTCCCAATGCAACCACACAATTGTCTCATTTCTGTGAGGTGTTATGTCTGCCGGGTGCAGAGCAATCCCCCAGCCTGTGGATGCACTACAGTATTTACCAATATTGAAATAGCTTGGGATGAAGTGAGTATTAAATCAGGAATGTGCTTGTGGCAGATCTCCACCCTTGATAATATGGGGTGTTTTTTTTCCCAAGTGGTTTTGCCCACTTGTTTTTCTCACTGTGTTTTATTTTTCCTCCTTTTGCAATACTCTTTCACTCTTCCAGTAAAACGATGTGTATGTGTGTGTTTGTGTTTTTCAAGAAAGCTTGTTTTTATTCCGGTTGCTGTCTGCGTTTGTCGTTATACTATCTTTACAAGTCTCGGGTTGTGAGCTGGAATGTAAAGTCACACATATCCAAAGAACACAATAAAATCTGCGGGTTTCGCTTCCTATGTACAGGCTCTTGGCTATGCAGTATGCATTTATCTTGCTTATTCACACAGTTAGGCGTGCTATAAAAACGTCTAACTTCTCCGGGCCTGTTGCGGTAAATGGATGTTGTTAAAGCTTTGAATTTGGACATTACTGGAAAACCTACCACCTTGTGTTACAGTAAGCAAGTTAAGAATTTGTCTTTTTTGGAGACAATATTCTATATATTCTTTTAGTGTCTAAATGGTAACATGAAAGAAGTGTCACAACGACATTATCATTTAATCTGAGCAGGAATACTGGTTGTGTGTTTCTGTTATTACTACTCTACTCCCATTCACTTGAGGCGCTTCATTCATTCATTCATTCATTCATTCATTTATTCATTCATTTATATTTTTGTTAACTGCTCCACAGCTTTCAGTAGCTTTAATGATAGCCTACTCTTTTGTCTGTCCCAATGTACAATTTACACAGATTGGTGATTTGGTCAGACAGAGACCACACGATGAAGGCGATATACCACAGAGCAAGTGGCAAAAGGATAGGAAACATGCAATGAAAAGTGCAATGAAAAGTATGAGGTCACCCACATTCAACAAGCGCAAATCAAGATACTCACAGCCTCAAAATTAAAGATGATCATTTCTCTGAACTACAACATTTATGCGGCCACCACTGAAAAGCTTACACGAGTCGAGTGTTATTTTTTTTTCTCATTTTCCTTCCCTCCAGGCAAGTCTGTGCATACATTCATTTAAGCTGATTGTAGACAAACCACATGAGAAGAGGATGCAAACAGAAGCCAATTAAAGAATGAAGGGGGGTGGAAGGGAATACAACAATAAAATTAATGTCATGAAACAGCTGCGGTCAGTATTTGTGTGACACTTCACAGGCTTTCATGAAAGAGACGACAGAAGAAACTGTTTAGGTTTTAATGACTGGGACAGGAGGATGTGGAACTGGAACCAGTACACATTCCGGATTTTGATGTCTTTGTTTTTATTTTTAGTTTCAACTTAAAAGGGTCAGGGAATGTGGGTTGTCATGGTTGGTTGTAATTGAGTTTTTTTTTTTTTTTTAAGGGTTGAGAGATTATTTAAAAAACATTCCCTTTATTCTTTGTTTTGCCACTCAAGCAACATTTGTTATGTTAGCAAATAACATCCTTATAGAGTACACGAGTAGTGTTGTAGGGAAATGGTACAAATGGACCCCCACGCCATGACCCTAGCTGCCAATATAGTGCACTTACTGGTATACTTTATGTGCCAGTTACAGCCTAACATCTACAAGTCTAGCAAGGTGATATTAAGATCTCCTCAGTCTCGTGATACTCTACCAGCCTTTTAGGGAGGCTGAGGCTTTCCACTTCCTCAGAAATAGCAGTTTATCATTGTGAATTAAAAAGCTTGACAGCAACTGAAGTAAGCCATGATTTATTTTGCTTCACAAATTAATTTTCCCTCCATGTTCTGAACTGGTATGCTGGAGTAATGTTCACTGCCATCTGTTTAAACGTTCAAATGCATTGTAGCTACTTTAGTTTGAAACAAAGCAGTTGCTAAACCTGAGGTGATCTCGTTGATCAGTGATAATTAGCCAATTATGGCACAATTGCATGAAGCGGAATAACGGACAGAGCTGTGCAGAAAGGTGTTTTAAGTGTGGTAATGTTCTTGGAAGATTTTCAGCTTAATGATGTTGTTTTGTGTTTGATAGACTTGAACTGAGAAAAAAACACAGGCCTCACAGCATTATACAGCAATTAATTGGGAAGTGAACCAAAACTGTCCAATGAGGAACTTAGCTACTTTGTGCAAGAAAGAGTTGTGAAATATCTGTCTTTGTTTCAGACCAAACAATATAAAATTTAAACTTGTTGATGCTGAGCTGTGTCTGCACCCTGTTTCTGCTCTCACTGTGCTGAACCTGCTGCAGGCAGGGAGTGAAACCAGCAGAGTCCCACCAGAAATGAGTAGAGCAATGAAGCCACATCTTTGTGCATCCTGGCACCTCTTGCTTTTCTCGTTGCCATCATACAGGTAAACATGACCGAAATCTACCCATTCTATTTATCCATTATCTATTCTGTCTATACTATGCAGGGTTGGGGGGGGGGGGGGGGGGGGCTGGTGCCTATTTCCACCAATCATCAGGCGAGAGGAAGGGTGCACCCTGGATGGTCGCCAGTCAATCGCAGCACAAAACGAAAATAACAACACACATTTAATCTTAGCCTCAGCTGATGTGCTTTAACAAAATCATGCTTTTTATTAAGGATGAACACCAACCTTGTCTGTTGAAGTCGGCTACAATTAACCCTTTGATGTACAATACTTGTACACCCTTTCTAATATACTAATATACCACCAAGGGTAAAAAAATGACCCACATTCATCATCTATGCTATTTCATGCTAGCTAAGTGTTTGCTCTATTTTATTAATTTTTTTTACGTGTCCTGTTTGGCAGTGTGGAGCTCAGAATTGGTGTCTGAGTACCAAGTAGAAGCCCAACAGATTTACTTTCACAAGCGGAGCAGTACAGCTTTTGCTATAGTTTCCACTTGATATATGTGTGAAAAATCTTTATTATGAATTGTTGGGGTTTTTATTTCCTGATGTTATGGACACGGAGATGGAAAATTAAGGAGAAGAAAGAAGGAAGATGAAGAAGAGAGGTAGGAAACAAAAAGTCAAGAGAGAAGGTAAGTTGAAAATACAAGAGAGGAAGGGGAACAAAGAAAACACAGGAAGACAATGAAGTCTGCCTCCATACCCACAGGACGGCAGAGAGAGGGGGAAAACAAAACAAAACACGAAAAAGGAGCATCGACAAAACAAACCAAACATTGTGAACTAAGAATTACACAACCAGATCACACAAAAATAGATATATAAATACGACAACAATGTCACAGAAAAACTCATGGTACTGATTAATCAAGCTCTAGTAATGATAATCTCAGCCCAAGAATATATCCTCAAACACCAGAGACCCCACATCTATGTGTGTGTGTTAGCATGCTGGTGCATATAAGGTTTCTCCATAAGAGTGTTTGATAGTTGGTGTGAGCAGGCATCAATCCGTCTCCCAGGAATCGATGCAGACATGAAGGAGATCGGAGCAAAGACGTCCAAAGGACCCCCAGAGCCCCAGACGGACCCAGCAGGGCCGACCGCATCCCCCAAGAGTGGAGCAAAGGAGAACCCCAGGGGAACGTCCAGCGGCTACTATGCAGGGGCCCGGGGGGCAGCAGTGACGAGCCCACGGGCCCTGCCGGCAACCGGCCACGCCAGGGCCCAGGGGCACCCCACCCCCCAGCAGGGACCCGACAAGGGACCGGCCGACAAGGGGCCCCCGGCACTGCAGGGGCTGCGGCCGGCCGCCACGCGCCGCCACCACCCTAGGCCAATCCCCACCGCCAACATCCCAGCGTCCCACCCCTGCCCTACGTCGGGGCGCCCCACCGATAGCCGCAGGGGACGGACTGCATCCCCAGGCCGGGCTCAGCCAGCATCTGGACACCAAGTTGTACCAGCTCCCGGGTCCTGATCCCGCGCAACGCAGAGCGCCGAGACCAGGCATCCAACGAGGGCCAGGGCCGGTCCAATCCGCCAATGAACCGACCACACACGGTGCGCACAGAACAGGTGAACAAACGAGCAGAGACGCCGGATCCGCATCCCGCCGAGCCACCGAGCAGGCACCACCCAACAATCCCAAACCTGGCACCCCTAAAAGAGGTGCCCTAACCAACCAGAGGAAGATATCGGCCCAGCGCATCGGCCGACCGACACACCGGCCCCCCCAGGCCCGGCCAGGCACTCACCAGGTCCAAACTGGATTGACCACCGATGCTCCGGCAGGCAGGGGCCCCCGTCACCGGCGGGGAGTGACGGAGGGGAAATAGGCTCCCCATTAAGTGAAAGGCCTGAGGTGCGCCAGGCGAGGGGGCAGACCAAGATCCAACCTGACAGGTAGACAAAGACATACAGACACAGTCATACGTTCCCTCCCTCTTAAACCCATACATTCTCACAGACTCACCAAGACACCCAAAAAAATGACGCTGTACCCTCACTCACACACCCCATACACAGTTTATGCTCCCAGGTCCAGGTACCGATGCCCCAGTAGAGCCACCAGCCCCCGGACCCGGGAGATGGACCCCCTACCTTCTAGGACAGAGACAAGCAGACCGCCAAGGGCCCCACAGTGGCAAAGCAGCCCGACAGCCCAGGACCCCGACCAGACTGCCTGTTCCTCCTCCGGACCCCAACCCCTGATGGCCCGTAGCGAACAGGGGTGGGAAAAGACCCTTAGCCTCCATCCTCCCGCTCGAGTATGGTGTTGATGCGTGTTGTTATAATGTGCATTTAAAACAGAGGGGTGGGATGTGGGGAAGGCAGCCAAACATCCCCCAACCCCCACCCTGAGCCCTCAGTGTCTATATGTGGTTTAACAGTGGGCACCGGCACCAGAGGTGAAGCTGATTGAACCGCTCCCCCTTATTATTTTATGAATTAAAAAGTATTGTTTAAATATCTTTTTTTCTGATATAATTTATACCGTAATTATTTCCATTTTGCCTTTAGGATTTAGTTTTAGAAATTGCTTTTTTTTCACATAATGTTTACACACATGCAACAAAAATGACCTATTCATCCAAGTGTAATTTTAAATTTGGTTATTTCATATTATATTATTAATTTGTTTTAAATAACTACTTTACCATTAAGTGGTGTCAAACTGTCATATGTTTCAGTATGTTTATTCCACACTGTGTCACACAATCATACTTGTGGTAAAAGCTAACAGTGTTATTAAGCTGCAGTGTATCTGTAGTATAACTACTGTAAACCGGTGAAATATGACCAAACAAAATAAATCCATCTCAGTTTTATATGCCTCACAAATTACCACAACATATTCTTTTGCATTCGAATCTCTCAACTCCAACACTATAATCTTATGTACTTTATTGTATTGTACTTTATGCTATATAATTTATGCTATTATTTCGTTTATTTATTACCCATATTGTGCAACAAAGGGTAAAGGACAGTCTTCATAAGGCTACTTTTCAGTCAGAATTGCAGACTCGTTTTGCTTTTAAACTATTAAAGTACGAAAATTTGCAAATAAGCGGAGCTTGGTCAAGACTTTGGGTAAAACAAATTACAGTTTAAGTGACCAAATACGACACGCGAGTAGAGAATGATATTATACAAAGATATATTGATGTCATCTGTTATGTATGGTTTGCGAATAAGGTATGTTGCATGATGACATATTTTAACCTTACTTCTATACTTACCTACGTCAATCCAATGGCCAGCTGAAAGATGATTAGTTCTTGTGAACCTATGCTGAGGATGGTATCAAAGGCTAAACACGCTCCAAGTTCAATCACTCAGGCTCTTTTGCTGTCAGGACCCATAAACAGCCTCCCCACAATTACCAACAATTACAGAGTAAACTTCCACCTACTGTTACTGAATGATTTTTTGTATGTTTTAAGGGGCCTTATAAATGAATCTGTGTGAAGAGCTGTTTGTTTTTTCATTGGGACCACAATCTTCTAATCCTGGAGTGCTTCAAAGTATTTACAGAAACAAGCCATAACAGGAACAGCCTTCTAACAAGCCAACAGATCAAAGGGAGGGGCTGCTGCCTACATAAATATGGAAATAATATGACTCAGTGGGAACTTAGGGTGTAACAGAGACTGTATGGCAGACAAGAGAAATTGATTGGGAGACACAAGAGACAAAGAGTCTTGTTTTGAATCCAGGACCATGATGTTGACCATTTATTACAGTAGTCCAACTGTTTGAGTTTTTCCACTTTTTTTATTCCTAAGAAGCAGTTTGTTTCATAGTTTTCAAAGTTTTCTCAAACATCCTATTAATTGGTCATTCTATATTGACTGAGTTATTGGGTTTCATCCAAGATGACTAAAAATTATAAATATAAAAGGTATATATACCTGGCTGATAACTTTGGATGCATTGTCAAATAGTACTCTGTCATATTAAAGCACACAACAGCTTACAACCTGCTGCAGCAGACTGCTTTAAAGTAAAGTTATGTTGTAAATAAATTTGGTGGAGAAATTACACTGCTTTCTGGAACAATTTTGACTAGTTTCTATCCACACAGAGCACACATTTATCCTTATGGAAATATCTACTTCAACCTGTGTATGGCGGTATATGCCCCTGAAACTCCACTGAAACCAATAAGATGTTAACTTAACTCAAAGATTTGGCTGTAAGACCTTCTGTATTGCAGGAGTCTACAGATACACTGTTCACTTAATAGTTTGGTTAAATCAGAAATGTTATGAAAAGAAATTAACACCACTTTTAACACTGTATGTTTTCATAAGAAAATAGTGTAAAATAGTGTAAAATCTGACTATGTCAACAAAGGCACTTAAATAAAAAAAAAAGGATTTTGACTGTCTGCAAAAAGAATTTTGTAATTGTAATAAAATTGTAATAAACATTTTGCATGACAAAGTCACCACAGAGTCCATGAAGGTGGTAAAGAGCTGTGCTGACAATATCTCCGAAAGGCCCCGCACAGGAGAAATTCAGGTTCACTGGAAACTGAGGACATTGAGTGGAAAAGAGCCATGTTCATGAATTGTTTTTGGTAAATTATCTCATATCACCCCAAATCCACCTGTGGACACTTCAGCTGAAGGAATCCATGGTACTAAAAAGTGAGCTATACTAAGCTTGTTTAAGCAAAAAGGGTGCCAGTTTACAATAAGGCTCCCCTTATAAATGACTAGCAATAGTTTATAGATACGTTTTTAATTAATCTATAAACATTTTATAAATAATTAATAAAATCTTTATCATGTATTAAGAAGAAGAAAGTAAGAAAACTGATTGATTTATTGCCAAAGTGAGCTAATCTATATATTTTTTCTAGAGTTGCTAAATAAACATTTCAGACTAAGTGATTACCTTGTAAGCAGAATGAGTATTTCTTAATATAGCCTAATTATTTAGCATAGGCTATAGTATGGTACTTTATCACTCCAATATAAATATGCACTATCAAAGGAAGCCTTACTGTAACGCTGTGAAGCTACCTACTAGAAGGTTGTGACTAGGTCTGAAATGTTTCATTTATCACCTCTAGATAAAATATGTAGTTGCGCAGATGTGGCTAATTATTTAGCAAGAAGCTTGTCAGTTTTGTCTAAGATTTTAAAAGTGCTTACAGATTAATAACAACATATCTATAAACAATGTATGTAGAGTGCTGTTCACTGCAATTCAATATATAAACTTGTATTAGCAGGAGTAATTTGAGAATTGTTTCAAGCCTACCAACAGATAATGGAAGATGGGCTGACTGGGGACAGTTAAGGTTCGATTTACCCTACCTCTGAAGTTGAAGTCAATGGCATACTGAAACAACAGCAGCCAGGTTTGGGGGTAAGTTATATTCTCACTGAGTTTCTTAAGGGCTTACCTTTGTGAGACTGGAGTAATTAGGAGCAGTATCTCTATTGATGCTATGATTTTTAGAAAATATCAATGCAGTTTTTGTTATGGTTGAAGAATATCAGTCTATTAGTACTCATTACCGTCATGGGGATATTAGAAAGAGATCGGCGTTTTATGTCTTAAGGGATTCAAGGACTACATAAAGGTTTTCTATCTTGTGTCCAATGGTCAGTTCTATTTGGTACCTTTAACCCTTGCTGCAGGGCTACTGGTAGGCAGCGGCAGTATGGCTATCTTTGATGTTCTAGCTTGGACATGTTTAAGGTAGGCGCTGGTCTTGCGTTTTGGTCTTAACTCAGCGTCGTCTTCAAATGTGGAATTAAAGTGAAGCAACATATGGATTTAATAGATTTGCCGTGAGCGAAAAGGTAGCGCTACCTATTTACTGGTTGGTCTATAATTAACCTCTAACTTGTGGTCATAAGCAGTGAGCAATGCCTGAAAGAAATAAGCTCCCTCTGAAGATATCTAAGCTTACAATTAAAAAGATTAGAGAAGCGATGAACCATTCAGGTGAAGCTCAGAGTAGATTTGCCGCTTCGTCATGTCAAAAAGGGGAAAGCACTACTTGTACAGACGTTGGGGATGCTTAAAAAACATCTTCCAGGTGGAGGAGTTTTGGATATGTCCAACAGGGAGGAAGCTTTTACGAAATGATTTTTCTAAGAGGCTAACTTTTGCCCGTCCTCTGCAGAACTTGATAAGCTGCTGGAGATGTAATTAAGCAATTTGAATTAGCTGTATATAAGCAATGACAATCCTAAAACTTGCAGTTCACTGGCCCTCGAGAACAGGAATTGTACACCTCTGTGTCTGTTGGTTTACTCAACCTGAGGCGACTAAATGTAGTCTTTTAAGGATTCAATACAGTTCAGTTTGGACCCTTCACCGTGTAAAATAGCTTTTTTTACTCCATTTCACATTGTTATGTGAAGTTATCTCACTGCGGTTTTCTGCCATGCAGACATACTCCCCACATAATCCCCTCACACGTTTCAAGGCTCATGAGACAGTTAAAAGTCAAATTACTCAATTGATGTATATATATATATATATATATATATATATATATATATATATATATATATATATATATATATATATATATATATATATATAAAAAATATCATTTTACTAAGTAGTGAATTGTATTTCAAATTTGTCTCATGTAGTCTTAATATTGTAAACTAATCTGAACTGTCGCTCCTATTTCACACTAGCAACAATGTGTTCAGCTGCTTGTTGACCACTGGCAACATGCAGACTGGATCCATGCAGTGATGTCATTTGCTGTGAACCAGGTATATAAGATGAGTAGCTCTTCCAGGCCATGAATATTATGAAGGTAATAATTATCTGCTGGATGCTGACTCTGTGGCTGGGTATGGATTCAACAGAAACATAAGTCAGCATTTGAGCACTTTAAACTTTAAAACTTAACTGGAAAGTTGGCAACCGAGCTTTGGTTGGGAAATGTTATCCCCGTAACCGATGTTTGTATGCACAGGAGATACATTTTGGTAAAGAGAATGTCAGTTTTCCATGTGAGTGCAGTTCAAAATTAAAAACAGCCCCATTCATAAAAGTATGAAAAAGTTAAATCTGAGGCCATGGCTCTCAACTGGAAAACGGTAGAGTATCAGTCTCTGCCGTTAGCAGAGGTAGGATGGAGCAGGTAGGATGGAGCAGGAGATGGATAGACAGACTTGAAACCTTGTGTGCATTAATGTGAGTGCTGCTCTGGTCTGTTGTGGTGAATAAAAAGCTGAGGGAAAAAGTCACGACCTCAATGTCTGTGTTCCACCCTAGCCTACAATTCCACTTCCCTCGTACGGTGGCTGGACTCTGCCTTAGAGATTAGGAGTGGAGCTCTGTCATCTGGCATCGAAGTAGAGTTTCTCCTCTGCATCCAAAGGGACTCAGCTAAAGTGCCTTGGGAATCTGATGATGATAATTCCACTGGGAGATGAACCTGAGGTAGACCCAGAACTAGGGACCTTTTCTTGTTTGGGAATGCATTGAGGTCCTTCAGGTTACTCGGGTCCTCCCATGACCTGATCTTGGATGAGCACCAAACAATGGATAGATGCAAAGGATGAATCAAGGAATTTTATGTTTTTGCTTTTAGACTCTTTGACACAAGAAAAAGACCAAAGCCGATCACTTATTGCTATCAGACATGCTTCCTAAGATTTTATTAATCTCAAAAACTTAATATCTCTGTCATAATTCTTAGGTGTTTGTGTTTTTGTTAGTTCTTCTCCTTATTTAGTTTTATTATCATGTTAGGTTAGTCTTTATTAGTTTTTTCTGGCACTTGCTTGGTTCCGTATTTCTTCTTGCTCTTAGATGTTTTCACCCTTTTGCTTCTGTGTCCACCTTCTCATTTGTGTTTCCTTAGTTTGTCTCCTTATTTATTTCTTCCTTCTGTTCTCCAGTGTGTCCTTAAGTTTCTCTTTTGATTTCCCCTTAGCCATATATTTAGATAGTTTCTAGTTTCTTAAGAGTTTTCTGTTTCCCTTGCCTTTCTTGTTGTCTCCCTGCCACTCTGCTCCTCACCCAGTTCTACTAATTGCCTTCACCTGCATCTGCCTTTTATAATTAGTTCTTGGTCTCCTCTGTCACTTCCTCATTTCCCTCCTCAGTATATATTCTGCTCTCATCCTGTCACAATCCGCTGGTTCGTCGTCAATCTTCCCTCGTCTATCTTCCCTGTCGGTTTCCGGCGTTTCCTGGTTTCCTTTTTCCCTGGTTACCCAGAGGTTTGGTAAGTTTGTTTGTTCCTTGTTTAATTAAAATAAAGTTCTCTGTTTGGGTACTCTCTCTCACGAAACATGACAATCTCCCCCATCTCACCCTAATTTACTTTGGGTTGGTTCAGACAAATATTATTAATCTTCTTCAGCTTACGTGCACGTCCAATCAATCTGAATGTGCACCAATACATAAATAATAAATTTGATAGATTGTGGTTTCTGCAGCTATATTTGATACAATTATAAAGATCCATAATTATATGTCTCATATTACAGCAGACTAAACCCGTGCTGTTATGGATCAGCTAGGATTACCAGTTTTTTTGCTTGCTAAATACCAGAATAGTGAGCGATACATTTTTCTTTCTTAAGATCTGGAAGTTTACATACATCTTCTTAGTATTTGGTAGAACGGCCTTTTAAACTGCATGACTTGGGTCAAACATATACCGGGAATCCTTCCAGAATCTTTTCACCATAGTTTGCTGGAATTTTGGCTAAGTCCTCCTGACAGAACTGATCACATACACACACACGCACACTCACACTCACTCACACTTTCAGCTCTGCCCACACATTTTTTATTTGAGGGTGATGGTCAGTCTAAAATGTTGACTTTAATGTCCTTAAGCCAGATAGTATTGGTGGAGTAACTGTTTGAATTTTAATTAAGAAATACGAACTATTCTCATTATTCTGGTTTTTTAGCAAATGAAAATATTTAGTCATCTTTACTGACCTAAAACAGGAAAAGGTTTGTCTGATTTGATGTCAGACAGTGAAAAAAAATGCTTATGTTCTTTCTAAGCACTTTATGTAAATATCTGGTTTCAGCATTATTTTACCTCTTGGTATTCGTCTTACTCAAAAACTATAAATATGTATATATGTTTAGAAATGTGTGTTTGGTGCTTGTGTGTTTGCAGGAGAGTGTGTGCAGCTGCTGTACAAGAATTATAGAGATGCTGGGATGAATATTTAAAGCAGATTTGAAGACTGACCACAAAGGCCTGGTGCCAATTTATAGTGTAAGGGAGTGTTATCTAAAAAAGACAGAAATGTGACTGTAGAGTCACTTGTGTGAAGTATTAGCTGGCATCTTCTACGTGATGTAAACTTAAAAAGGAATACATGTGCTTGACCTCTCACATAGAGGGTTTCTCTTTACCACCATAATCGAGGTTTGATGCTGAAAACCCACTTTTACGACTTCCCACTTTAATTCCTGCTTCAAACATAAAGGCATTTGTTATATAATAAATCCCAGCAACTTCCAGGGGAAAAACCTATAACTCACTCCAGTTGGGTAATGTCTTCCATTTGTTTGGTCACAAAAGGTTTTGGTTCGGGATCAGAGATGAGTGTATTTTGGAAGTGAGCAGACTGGCCATTGATCAGTCAGTTCCTCCACGGCAAAAAAAACCCAGGACAATGCCTCTCAGTAGTCTCAACAAAAACTCAAGAATCACAGTCTGTTGCACTGTGAGGAAGCTCCATGTCAGTGTTTCATCTTAAGGCGCCCACATGCTGTTGCTTTATTACCCCCCCACCCTGCCCACCCACACATTTGGCTTGTTCTCCTTAAAAGCACAAAGATTAGGCACACATGAGCCACCCAAAAATAAACTGTTATGAGATAGAAGGGTTTGATTTTGCACTATCCTGCAGACAGTATAACAAAATTGTCCCGTTTAAAAAGTGTTGATCTTAACTACAGATTTAAGATGCTGATTCGTGGCCAGAAAGTTGGTGAAAAGCTTAAATGGTTTGGTCCCCATATTTACTGTGACATTTACACACTGGAGCGGAGCTGCTTTGCGGCCACTAGTTGATGATTTTGGATATTTTTACAGCTACCAGGTGTGAATGTGTGTAACTGTGAATTCGAGTGGTACTGAAAGGAGAATTTGTGCTATGTTATTATTATTTTTTTTTTAATCTTTTTTTTTTTTCGGTATGGAACTGAAAATGAGTCAAAACGGTCTCCTAGTGTTTTAACAAGTAATATAAAATGAGGTACAAAATGTATCCATAGTGGTTAAAGAGTTTACTCCATCATGTGGAGCAGACTTTTTGATATGTTTTATTTTTACGTCAAAAAACAGCAGCTAATTACTCTAAAACCCCAAATCTGCAGTTCTTTGAAACTTCTGCTATTTACAGTTTTGCAACAACAAAAAAATCAGTTTAAGTCTGTGTCATTTTGTTGCCACTTGGGGGCGGTGTCAAAAACATTTGGTCTGTGCATTAGTTTGTTGCTGGTGAGATAGCTGTTTGTGAAGGGTGAACATCCTTTTACCATGACTATTTTTTTATTTGTCCATTATTAAACATTAAACAGGCAAATCAAATGTGAACTCAATGCTCATCTAATGTGTAACTCAAAACAACCTTTTCCTTTTGGATTTGTTCTTGAAAAAAAAATCCTACTTCCCTTTGGCTTCACTACACTACGATGAAAGTCAGCAGTCAGTTTTGAGACCGGACTCATATGGCATCACTCTGTGTCTGTCTTATATCATGTACTTATCACTGACCAATTCCTTTGCAGGCATCTGACATCGTTCTGCAATTCATAGCATGAAATTTTAACCATCAATTGAAACCATGTGCCTCATATTAAACACTTCCCCTCCACTTCAAATAAATCAGCCATAGTTGATGTTCAAATTTTATTGCGGCTGTATTAGGCTGCGTCATCCTAGTCAAACTGCAGATATTCGGTTATTTTTTCAGGGCGGCTACTGTTCTGTAGTTCAGATGTGCTAACAGTGCAAAAACAAAGTAGATGGTTCTCATTCTCTGGCACAAGTAGCTCTGGTGGTATCTGGGCAGCCCTTGGTGGTTACTCAGAGGAAATGTAGGTATAAATACTTTGCAAGTTGCAAGATGAACAGATCAACCTTAATGTAAAGTACCAAAAGGTAGAAATATGTTCAGAACTTCCAATGCGAGCTAAAGTGGATGACTGTGAACTAGGAACAACAGCTGGTGACTTTGAATCCTGTATTTTATTTACCTTTGTTGAACCGAACTTAAATCTTCCAAGGTCAACAACCAGTAGGATCTGCTAATTCAAACCCTAAGTGACTGAATCAACTACTCTTAACAATACAGACTAACATTTCTCTGCAGTTTTACTTTTAAACAGCTGCAGCAACATGGTAGTTAAAGGAGGATGTGTAGTACTGTGTGTTTGAAGACGTGATGAGATACAAATGGTCAGACTTTCTATTAAATTATCATTTTTTTGCGAGGCATCTATATTGGATTTTGAGGTAGAGATAAATGGGAAATCTCAAACGTTACCACTCATATTGGTAATTCATCTAAGTCAAATGTAATGCATAGTTTAGCCACATCATTCAACCACTTATGCACTGGATAAGAAGGTTGCTTTAGGCCTTTCAAGATAGTGGTGCTTCAAGAACTTGATGTTCACTGGTAATTATTTTTGCATACAGCAATTATATGTACAAACACTTCAAAAATGTATTTTCAGTAAGCCACCGTAACTCCCAATCACCTCACATGTTCAGTGTCCCATCTCACCCCAAAGTTCCTCAATATGTCCGTGAGTCAACCCTTTTATTGCTGCCTCCCCCTCCTGCACTGCTGATAATTCCTTGTGATAAAATAATCTCACAGGTGAGGGTCAGACCTCAGCAGAGGATGACACGCTTCTGACTCTCCTCATCTATCCAGGCCTTTCATTACTAATCCCCATGCAGCTCTGTCTTGCGTGAAACCTCAACCTTATAGCCTCAACCTCAGTCCAGGGCCCTGAGACAGCCAGGCAGCCAGCCCCCCTTTGGAGAGGCATGCTGCCTTTGTGTGGCTGCTGCACTCCCCCAGCTTGTCTGCCTCCCATTATTCCCCCATTCAAAATCCAAATCAAAGCCAGTTCGCATATGAAACGCGTTTGAGGTTTAAAGTCTAGTACAACTACAGCAGCTACTATTTCCAACCCTGCATGATGGATCAATATCCATGTTTCCACTGAAAGATCTATAGAGATAGCCATTCTGCTGCAACTAATTACTCCAATGTTATACATATATTATATTTTCCCCCCGAACTAATAAGGTCTCAGTGATATATTTAATTATAAGGAAGAACGTTTAATTTTAATTAATACTGGCTCATTCTTGTGGCGAGACATGATTATAGTGTATCTTTTTACGCTCCTAGTTTGACAACTGGTAAGTCAAAAGGAGTGCCAGCAGGCTGGAGACAAGGAAATGTGAAGCGCAGACAGTTTTTTTTTTTTTTTTGCAACTCCCTCTTTATTTAATCTTGCACGAGTGGAAATGAATCAACAGCTGCAGCGCTCTCACGTACTCCCCCTGACAGTGATGACGGATGCTTTTTGATTCCCCTTTTTTCTGATGTTCGTTTTTGCTACGGTGCCCTTTCGATAAATATTTCTAAGTCTGTCAGTTAATTCTGAAATTCCATAGATGAACTCAGTCCAGAAAAATAAACGGGGCAGTCACAGCAGTTGGCCTGGATGGGGAGTTGTTATTTTGTTCGGGGCTATTGGCAGGGACTCTTCACAGAAATATTGCTTATTTTGCTTCGTTCCAGAGTCAAGCCTCTGACAGTTTGTGTGAAAAACTGCAAACTGGATTGTCGTTTAAACACAGCTCCTCTGCTCTGTAATTATGAGCTCCATTCACACAGACTTTTACAGACAGCCACAAAATGAGGATTGTTCTTCAGATGTACACATCCCTGCAATCTCTAACAAATAGTTGTCAAATTGCAAACAGAGGTAAAAAAAAAAAAATAATAATAATTTTCTCCATCTATTAGTCATCATCTTCGAATCAATCTATGACTGTTGCTTAAGGATTCAACTAAAACCTTGGAAATCCCATTGGGAACAATTTGTTGAGTAGGATTTGGGAAAACACTGCGGTGAAATTCAATGTCAGCTCACTTGGTTATATTTCTTTATAAAAAATGCAGCGCCGTACAGATGTTGACACAATTACCTCAAAAATGTCCTGCATCAAAACTTGCAACTGTCATCGGTTGGTTTTCGACCCAACATGGGGCTTTGTTGTAAAAATCCTGAGAGGGGCAGCGGCCAGTGTGGCCCACAACCCACTGAGCGGGCTTGCTCTAAAATAGAATGGTACATTCCAAACCAATATAACAGCGGCAGTGCACCATCACAAGACCGCAGTAAATGGCAAAATTATTGTGCATACTTTCTGAGGCACGCCTAAAAAAAAAAAAAAAACCCCACTGTGTCCACATGCACTCCTAACATCAGGTAGTATTTAAGTGTCCTTCATCCTGATGTATGACTAAACATGCTGCCCCTTTGCCAAGCTGCCCTGATAGGCAGAGAGGGACACGGTCATGCCGCACCAGAGCCTTTGAAAACAGGATATGGTCTTGACTTCTCATTTCGGAAATGGGAACAAACACCTCCTTTATAATAAAACACAACTGCAGTTTGATTAAAGAAAGAAAAGGACAAAGAGTCACCAATTTCCTGGGAAACTGGTATATTTGTGTTGATTTCCTGGGAGATTGCAAACAATATGCCAGGACTGGTTTCCTGGAAACCAGGAAAAACGACATTGACCCAAAAATCCTGCAGAACCAAATGAACTGAACCCCCCCAATAAAAGAGCCCCCCACATCTGTGGACCCAATTGCAGGACAAACAGCACCAAGCAGATCAGTGGATTCCTCTCAGCCCTTGCAACTCTTGGATGTTTCAGAGCAGCAAAATAAAAATTAGCTGATTGTAAATACTTCCATTCAGCTATGATGTAGAAACTAAATGAGCACCACACTGACTATTAAGTTAACGTTATTTCGAAAGTCGTGGCTAATATCAACATGTTATACTTGTGTGAGAATGAAACATGGAAAAATGTATAATATTCTGTGCAAAAAGCCTGTTTACTTCAAAACAGACTACTATAAAATTTAGTGGATGTTTGCTCTATATTTTTGGAAACGGCTATGCATCAATTTGGAAGATTTGAAGCTGTTTCGAATGTAAAGAAAAGTAATGAGAAAATCCTAGATATTTTGTTTAAACTTTTTGTGTTGACACAGAGATACTGTCAGAGTGGTATTTTTACTCAAGGGTATCATAGCTTGAGAATCACATACCTCTGCCCATGCCTTTGCTAAAGCTTTCTAAAATCTGTTCCGTCTGTGTTTTGGCACTCAGACTCTTGTCAGACACTCTGCTGCTGTAAAAATCAGGAATGCCCTAACAGCAGCCCTTTAAAAAGAAAGCATGTGAGAATACTGAATTAATGTTATAAAGACCACTAGGTTACCACCCAGTAAGAAAAAATAGTGCAAACCTCAGCCATTCATTATTCGCAGCTGTTAATCACTTTGTTACACTCCCAAACTTTCATCTGCATAGTTTTGGCTGGAGCAAGGAGGAGAAGTCAAACCCAGGGCTAAACCAGAGATCTGTCTACAGTGTAGTCCGTCTTCCAATCCCGCACTGAAAGCTCCCAGTGAACACACAAACTCCGCTGTGAGGTATCCTTAAGGAAAATATCCACTTACTTCACAGCAACACATACAGGTGTTTCTCAAACCAGGTGGAAATAGGAAAACTGACACATGCCGTCACTCTAGGGCTGTCAAACAACTCTCCTGTTTCCAGCTTTCTGAGGTGAGTGTATCTGCCAGGACTTTGCTGGCCTCTGAGGAGGCCACAGGGTGAAAGGGAGCAGTGACTTGGTCCAAAGCTGTCAAAAGATTTAATTTAATCTAGATGGAAAACTTCATCTCACACAACAAATAGTCATACAGCTGTATGTGTGCTGGGATTTTTATTTGTTAACAGAATTTATAGTCTAAATATTGACTTTAAATTGGCCCTTTAATTTGCTGAAGCAGTAGGAAATACTCAGTAACAGATGCAATGAAAGCAAGCCTTTGGATGTGTTGAGACACAGATAGGCAGGTTTTGCTATGAATGAAATATGAATAACTGCTTAGGGCAATAATTATTGAGATTAATAATTTCATGTCAAAATTGCCAAGTTTGGGGCACCGCCTGGGATCCAGGAAAACAATAATAACAGCCAAATAGCTCAGTCTCAGTTAATGTTTATGATTACCTGTTTGATAAGGCTGAGCTAATTAAACAATAGATGAGGGAATAAGTTATTGGTGTCCTTTGAACAGCAAGTTAGTACACATGTATGTGGAACAATCACAAAGACTTTCAAAAAACAAGAGTTGATTACAAAATAATTCAACTTTCAGTTAAAATGCTTTAATTAACAAACCCTCTAAGCTAGTTACAACCAACTAAACTACTAAGAAAAATGAAGAATAAATAATAAAACTAACTACCAAAGGTAAAACAGTAAAACGGACAAATATGCAGAGAAGTAGAAACAATAAGCAATACATTGATCGTGATGTCACAGTTCAGTATGAATATGTTTGCTTAAAGACCAAGGAATGTATTGAAGAGCTTTTGGAGTGGAGCTAAATTAGTGTAAACTAGTTGTAATTAGTTTAAGACTAAATTGTACCTTTTGGTTTGTTTTTAAACCACCAATTCACAATGCAAAGCAGAAGAGAAAACAAAAACAACATTCTTTTGAGGAAGTAATGTTTCATTAAAGCATTTGCTGAATTAGAAATCAATAACCTTTCGTAGAATTTATTTTATGGAGAAAGAGAAAGTAGTTTCAAAAACAACTTATATGGTTAATTTTCTGTTTTAAAGCTGTTCTGTATTTTGAATACCGTAGGTAGCAATCTTGATTGATTATGAAGCGCTGACGGTTTGCAAAAGCAAGCCACACTAATCAGTGTGCAAGTGTGCAGAGTAACTCATGTTGTATGATTTAAAACGACTCTATTAGTCGGTCATAAACCTTTAAAAACACTGTTCATATCCAAACAATTGACGAATGAAGCTGTACAAATGCAACAAAAACACAGCGAAATAGACTATCAAAACAAACGTTAATTTGTTTATCTTAAGGTAATTCATCTCTGCCCAGACACAACCTTAGTGAAAGTTTCTTAGACATCCAGGGAAGGGAGAACCCACCTGTTATACCTGGTCAGTTAGCAGTAGCTGCAAGAGGTGCTAACGGTGAAGCTTCAGGTGCGGCTGCTAGCCACCGTTAGCTTGGAACATCGTTCTCCCATGGACCGCTCCCTTTTTGCGGGCGATAATCAGCGCAGCAGCGTGTCCTCAAGGCTCTCTCTCTCTCCCTATCTGGTAGCATCAGTAATTCAAAAGATTCTTTCTGCAGAGTTTTGAACAAGTCATTCAGGACTTATTTCATCAGGCGAATACAGTTCAACTGATCAATCGACAGACTGTAAAAGTCTTTTGGGTCTAATGAGTTTCTTGCAGAAATTCGCCTCCACCCTCGCCGGTGAAAGGAGGTTTAAAGCTCACGCCTCTCTTTTGTGGTTGCCCACGGACAAAGAGGAAGTACAGAGCGGAGCCCCGTACTCAAATAGCGGTGATGATGTCCGATGAAGGCCTCCTTTTCCTGGTAAAGCTGAAAGTGGATTGTGTGATTTAGCACTCCTACCGGCGGCAGGTTGTTTGGTCCAGTGACCATGGCTGTGTATTCAATAGATGCTGACACAGAAAATAATTGATGTGAGGCTTCCTCTGTAAACCAGAAGGATGGTGTGAAAATCCCAGTAGATCAGCAGTTTCTTAAATACCAAGACCAGTCCACGCGGTGAAGCATCAATTTCAATAGTCGGTTTGTACAAATCCTCTACAACAGAGCTTGATGCCTTAATACATTAAGTTGCCTCCATGGGACTGGGTCTGATTTTCTATTTTGTTAACAAGCAATTCAACAGGTACACTTAAGAGTGGGGCTGGTAACTGTATATCTTGGGGATCATACCCCAGTGAAATGGATCTGATGAAGCCTGTTGTTAGGCTCTTTTCCCAGATCTTCCTGTTTGATTCTTTGTACAGATACCATGAATCATCAGTAGTACATCAAATAGATCCACCGTTTCGTCTGACAATGGGAGTCGCATCAGCATGAATGTATTCCAGATCTAGCAACTTGATAGCACGCCTTTCTTCTTCCTGTAAACAGATCATCCATTCAAGGCTTCTACATCTAACTTAAGAGCAGCTCGGGCTCAGTGTCCGCTGACTGATTCCACGTGTCTGTAGAGGAAACTTGTGTGCGAGTCGTGTGAGTGTGTGTTGATGCTTTTGCGTGTATGCTGTTGCACTAAGGGGGTCATGAGTCACTGCAATACGGACATGACTGATGCCCTCACTAGGTCTTACTCTAATTACCGCTGAGGTGTTGGTGATTGTCCTGGTGACAATCCAGAGCTTGGCTGGTGTGTTGTTACAGCCTCGCTAAGATGAGACTGTCACAAATCCAAGCTCATAAGCTGTAATTGCTCATTTTTCAAAAATACTGCACTACTAAGTCACAGCACACCTTGACGCTTGGATGTGCGTAGGCTGTGGCAAACAGCAACCCTGTCAACTGCTGTAGTAATTGCTGCTGAGTAATGTTCTTGCTTTGGCTCGGGTAACAAAAAAGCTCCCCAATAAATCTGGAGACCATTTTAGGACGTCACCCAACAGGCTGTGAGTTTGCATGGGGAAAAAAAGCACTAACTATTAAAAGCCAAAGAAATAGCAAAGCTGAAACCATGCAACCTTAACAACATCAAATTAAAGCTCTCATCAAATGTTGGCTGGCACGAAAAGGAGGCGAAAAGGCACAAAGTTGGCCAACAAAGCATCTCAGTTTGAGGAAATACCCACACTGCACAGAAGCACAGCCTCCAGTCATTTCCAATGCTTGCAAAGACAATGGGGATACACTGAGGCTTAAGTAATAAGAACAAAATGACTTCCAGAGCATTGAGGCCTCCCCGTTTTCAACGTGGCAGTCATGCGAGAAAATCAGAGCCACGCGAGCAGAGGGTTTCGTTGAGGATCAAAGATCGTGATTAGCCTGCACTGTCCGTCCGCCGTAATGGGGAGATCTGCTGCCAATGGCAACCATATGCAAGCTGGATTAACCTCTCCATCACAATCACTACCCGAGGGAAGAAGAGAGAAATACAAAGCAGGAGAGGAGGGGAGAACAGAGAGGTGAAGGAAGCCAAAGAGATGGGGAGGGGGAAAAGAAGGGGGTACAGAGGTAGAAAACATGAAATGTCAGTCACTGATGTGTGGCATAACACGTGTGCCCAATATGCAGGAATGGCTTTGGTAAGCTTACTGACCTGTAGAGTCCGGAAGTTAGAAGAAACTGCCAGCTGAAATAAGTCTTTCAACTTTTAAATGAGCCACAGTAGATTTCCTGCGCTGCACATTTGGAATTTTAATAAATCAAATGCAAGTGAGGAGAGAAGTGGTTGATATAATCATGTTGCTTTGAAGTCTGCGGTGTCATCACATGTAGTAAAAAGTAGTCATTTCATTTAACAATCAATATTTAACTTATTATTAACTGTAAATATATCAGAGAGAACACAGGAAATGAAGGAGCAGGGATCATGAAGTTCCAGCCAGATGTAATTCATGGTTGATGTGCAAACCCTTTTTCCTGATTGAGAGTTACCAAAAGGCAGCACCAAGCTCCAGCTCTCTTTTCACAATATTTTGTTTGTCAAAAGATCTTTTCTGTGTCCTGGATGATTTAAATACATTTGGGGTCACCATACCACTCCAAGTTGATGTACGTGAACCTCTTGGACTTCACCAACGAGCACCAGCCAACTCATACTATTTTTACCTCAGCTGAACAGCTACATTCCACTCAGACATGCATGTTTTTTTTTAATCATCAGTGCTTTATAGTGGGCAATAATGCACTGGTTTGTACACTGTCTGCTCAGAAAAGGAAAATACACGTCAAAATGAATCTCCCAGATCTCCCAATGCAGTTTTTGTATTCTTATGGTCCCTGAAAGGGACCCATCTTGGGTTACCATCAGTGCAGTCTCAGTGTTTTCTGGCCTAATAATCTACTTTCATGAGAGGGGCTACTGGACCTATTTACCTGGTTAATTTATCAGCATCAGTTCCCCCGTTCATTATTCCCTATTCATTATTCATTAAATCATCAAAGCTGATAACCCACAATTGAGAAAGATTACCTACCTGCTACTACTTCACCCCCCCACCTACCATGTCACCATTTACTTACTGATAATCATAGTCATTGCATTTGATTACCAATTCAGTTACATATTTCATATAATTATAAAGTAGCATGATTTCAAACAAATAAGCCATTACCGTTTATTAAATATTATTTGGCACCACCTTTTTGAGGTAATACCTGCCAACAAGCTATCACTCTACTTCACAGTGAGACAACTGCATTTACCAAGAGGGTTTCCCAACCATGGTCCTAAAGGCCCACTTCCCTGTATGTTTTAGATATTCCCTGGTTTACCACATGCGATTCAGAGGATTCCAGTTCAGCAAAGCCTGTAAATCAGCCATCAATTGAAATCTCGTGTGCTAAAACATGGAAACATCTAAAATATGCAGGGTGGTGTGCATTGTCGACCAGAGTTGAAAAGCTGTTCTAGAGCAGCAAACCACTCAGATTGTCTCAGATTTGAGGAATGGCTTCTGCATTCTGAAATAGTCAGATCCTTGCATAGATGTTCAAAAGAATTTAGATTTGGACTTGTGGTAGGCAACTGAAAAAAGGTCTTGTTTGTGTTTTGTTAGTCTTGAATGCTTTCACCTGTATGCTTTGGGCCATTTTCCTGTTAGAGGATCCATGAGCACTGAGATTTTTCATCAAACCTCTTTAGGTCCGGTATAGATTAAACATTTTCCCCAGAACTGAGCTACTTCCATTTTTCACAACAATCATGATGTTGCATTCTGTCAGCATAGTGTTGATGTGACTGGCTAAAAGTATCCAGTTTTGTCTAATCAGTCTAAAGAACATTTTCTAAGAAACTCCGGGGCATGTCAACAGGCATTTTTGGAAATTCCAGTCTTTTTTATGGATTTTTCTGTCAATGGTAGCCTTCTCCTGGTTCTTCCTCATTGGAGCTGATAATGGCACAACATGCTCATATAAAATGGAATCAAACAGTGATTTTTGGTACCTTGAACTTAGAGGTCAGCTTGATGCTTTCCTTTGTGCAATCTATCTGCTCAACCTTGGGTTGAATTTCCTCTTTTGTCCTCATCCTGGGAAGTCAGCGACCAGAAACTTTTAGCAGCAACAAGCAAGTTCTTGGCATAATTTTGGCTCGATTTTAGACCTGTCTTCTTAGACACGGTAGACCTCAAATTAAATAATCAGTTTCCTGGCACAGACCTAATCTTCAAGCCTGCTGCAGAGATTTTCATCACATTGAGGTTGGTCAATTATAAAAGTTGATGTTAATGAGCGTTATCTTTTCCAAAACTAGAAATAATGCTTGTTAGGGATCTTTGTTCTGTTGGAACACCTGACCATGCCCAACTTGCAACTGTTTAGCCGAGATAAGGAGAAATTTGTAGAATCAGTCCCTCTGGAATTCCCATAGCATGATCCTAGCACTGTTATGCTTGACAGCTGGTACAGTGTTACTGTAACTTTTTGTGATGTCACTTTAGGGAAAGTAGTTGAAACATGGAAAAAATGGGTAAACAAATAAAAAATTATCTCAAACACACATAGAAACTGGTTTTGGAATTTAAAGGTCACCTAAAGTTAATGTCAGGGAATTATCCCCGAGATTAACCGTATTAAAAATCAATGGACTGTGCTTAAAAGACTGTGCAAGACTAAAAAACATTTTATATGAGCTTTATCATTTCTTATAGAACATTTTGTAAAATATGCCAAGCTTTTGCCAAAAGCTTGTTTATGGCTACAAAAACACGTTTCGTCTGGTTTGTTCTTATAAATTGAGCTTCCATGTATAATTTTGACCCTGGGTTCGAGAAGAGCCATAAATAAATTCAAACTTTTGCTCCAAATTCTTCTTTTTAAAATTCATTGTTGCATAGTCATTACTACTCTGGAGAAAGAGTGGTCAAAAAACCCAATCATTTATATTTATGGGCCATGGAAATGTAACTTTAAAATTTTACATGAATATTTTTAATCTTCTTTCCAGACTCCTCAGTCAGTCCCTTCTCAGTGTGGTGCACAGAGTAACAAAATAATCCACTGGCATGTTTCTGAACTTTGAATTGGTACTTGACAAATAATTAATTTCAAATATGACTATTATGGAAGGATTAAGACTCTCTTTAGGTGGACCATCACATCTCTCATTGCTTCTTTAGCATATCTTTGAGAAACAAAGAACACATTATTTCCTTTTACAATTTGATTTGCTTCCTCTGTCTCAAACTAAATACATGCAGTGATACATTAAATGGCTACAGTTATAGCCTTGTTTTCAGATCTGTAAGGGTACTAACAAATTGGTCCATTTATGTACAGTACATGTCAGTCAGCTGTTTTTTCTCTATGATGGCGCATGTGCTCCTTCGTTCATGTGCCTGTTCTATATTACTAAGATGAGCCATTGAGTCTTCGGTTTAATGGGCCTCGGCTCTCTTTCATCAGGAGAGAGCCAAGTCATCACAGCTGAGTGCAGGCTACATGGGCTGGAGCGTTCAGCAGGGAATAAGAGCTGGATTAAGTGATATCACATCGTTTAGCAGAGGATCTCCCTCTTTTGGCAGCAGTCCTGAGATTCAGTCATGCCTTCAAAAGGTGTGTAGTCATTTGGCTCTGGGAGCCCGGTTATCTGCGCTGGTGATAGTTTATCTCGCAGCTGTCATGACGGTAAAATGAAAAAAAAGTGAAGCCGTTTGTTAGAAACGAATGAATCACTTGCATATCATACAGACACATTCATGCTGCATTGACACATCAAGAGCATCTGCTTGGGTCTGTCCATCTGTTTGCCTCCCGAGGAAGTAAATTTTAAGGACCTGCAGCATCATTCACTCAGGTATAGATTTTTGAGATCAACCTCAAGCTTAAAGTTGTCAGTTTTTTTCCCCCAAATTGTCTCTGTTTAAAGCTTTAAAATCCACCTATGTGGCAGTTTAGAGCTCTGAATAGAAAAAGAAAGTATAATTTTTTTTTCCATTATTCTGCAAAACTAAACCATCCAAGACAAGCTCATGCAGGCGGATTTTGAACGCTTTGCTTTAATATTACATTTATATCCATTTTCCTTTTGAGGTTTCCTTTTATTTGAAATAAATATAATGAGGAGATTCTCTAATCAACTCAAACTCACTGCGGTTTCACAAGAAGAAAAAGATATTTGTGAATCGGGTGACAGTGCCTGTGAAAAAACCTACTCTTAAACCCCTCATTCCATTCTAATTAAGTGCAACAGATTCAACATAAACGTCATGGCCTTTCACATAATCCTGCCCGTTATAATAAGGACCACCATTGAGAAACACTGATGTAATGACTGTTATGAACACAAGTAGTTCTAAATGTCAGAAGCCATTTATCAGGGCCACCCAGACTTCTATATGCAGGAACATTTAAAAAAATTATCACAATTGTCTTTTTTTTAGGGGGGGGGGACCAAAATCATGACCCATGAGTAACATTTTCTAAACTTTTGTATGTGTCAGTATCATGCTAATTTTCTGGCTGCACTGACCAAAAAATTGCAGGTGATTTCAATCTCAAATGAAGGAAACTGTTGAATTAAATCCGTGGGAACAGTTTGTGATTGTAACAGTCTTTCACAATTTAAACACAGACGTATTTACTCATTTCCATATTTTTTTCCCTTTAATGAAACATTTTTATTTTATTGAAATTATGAAACTGCAGAAACTCTTCAGACACCCAAAAACCGTTGTGTTTTTAAATTTATTTTATTGCAGATTAGGACCATGCTAACAAAAGAGACAAATGTACTTATGTCGTTATCCTTCATCAAATCAATCATTCTTCCAAAGAGTACCAATCCATTATCAGAATTTTACTACAGAATCTTGCAAGTAATTCTTGTCCATTTGAAACTTCTTCTCTTTTTACTTTTTGTTGTTGTTGTAAATGCCAAAGTGGAGTGCATACATGTTTTTATTATTTACAATTTTGAGTAAACAAAATGAGAACACGAAATATTCTATTTCATGTATGAAAACTGATATCTATAGATATCAGGAATGTCCTGATTCAGCTATTTTTTCCAACTCCCAGGGACCAAAGAGCATACAGAGAAGGAGGAATCTTGATAACTTCTACAAATTTAACAGAAAACACCATTTTGTCACACCATCCCTCCCCTTTATCAATTTCATGCTGTGGCGCAGTCCCAGAACTATTAGGACGTGCACAAACCCCTAAGGAACATTTAGTCGGAGCACACCTGCTGGAAGACGGAAGAGGTAAATATTTGCAAAAAGAGCTAACAACTGGTATATTTTAGTTCTATAACTGTTTGCTTTTATGATATTGTGGTTTAACCAGTCATGTATTGAAATAATGAAAGTTAACAACGATCTATTTACCTTTCACAGTACAACGGGGCCTACTAACAAAGACACACCCAAACACTATTTACAGAAATAAAATGACTGAAAATCATGTTGCTGTTCAACTGTGTTTTTCACATGTGTTTTCACTTACACAAATCAATAAATGTCTGCAAATAGGGCTGCACAGTGGCGCAGTTGGTAGCACTGTTGCCTTGCAGCAAGAAGGTCCTGGGTTCAAATCCCAGCCTGGGGTCTTTCTGCATGGAGTTTGCATGTTCTCCCTGTGCATGCGTGGGTTCTCTCCGGGTACTCCGGCTTCCTCCCACAGTCCAAAAACATGACTGTTAGGTGAATTGGTTGCTCTAAATTGCCCTTAGGTATGAGTGTGTGCGTACATGGTTGTATGTCTCTGTGTTGCCCTGCGATGGACTGGCGACCTGTCCAGGGTGTACCCTGCCTCTCGCCCCTTGACTGCTGGAGATAGGCACCAGCCGCCCCGCAACCCTACATAGGATGGACGGGTATGGAAAATGAATGGATGAATGGATGGATGAACTTAATATAATTATATATATATATATATATATATATATATATATATATCTCAGGATCAATGAATTTTAAATTATGTGTGTGTTTTTCCTTTTTTTTTTTTTTTTTTTTTTACCAAACTGACCTCCAGACTTTTTTTGTTAGCTTGGTGTCTATCATTTATGTCAGCTGACATGCTTGTCATCAATTTTACAATGTAAAGAAAGTTTATAGAGCACAGTAGGCCATTTTTTGAAATCTTTACTCAAATGCTTCCTTTATGTAGGTAAACAGGTCCACTAATGTTGACAAGCATCACTGCCCTCCTGCTGTAAATGCGTTTATTAGAAATTGGACACAACAACCATCTGAACTTCATAGAGGGCAGTTCTGAGAGTACTAAAAAGTAGCGGGTATAACGGTACACAGAGATCATGGTTCTGTATTTATTTGGGGTTTTAAAGTCACTGTTTTGTATGTTTTTGGTCCACTTTAATCAAGAAAATAAATAAAAATGTTTATATGGCTTAAAAAGAAAAAAAACTTTGATCAACATTAAACAAAGAAACTTTTTCCCTGAATTCCTTCATTTCAATACCTGACATTAATTTGATTTTACTATCTTCTATAACTTTAAAAAAGTTACAAGTATAGAACTGACCAGAGATTTGATTGGATTTTCCAAGATAAATAAAATAGTACAAGCAGACATAGCCAGAGTAGAAAACAACATAACCACTTCAAAACAGTCAGTGTGAATGTTAAGAAATGTTTAATATTTGAGAAAAAAACATCCTTAAATCACTTTGCAGTTGTTATGATATTTCGACAACCTTGTTTTGAGTTTAGCATGGGCAGCTGTTTGGAAAATCTGTCCTCATCAAAGGGGATTCTGCAGACTTGCATTTTATACAAAATAAGGAGTTTGGGCTGATTTGATGCTACTGTTACTCATGTGGACGTCAGCTGGTTTTTCTCTAGTATCAGTGATGTGTACATTCAGCTTGACATTGTTTCAGGTGAGTAGTTCAGTTCAGTGCAGAGCGTGATATGTCCCTTATTGCTCTTGAAAGATGCGTTCGCTGACAAGGTTCTGGTTCGGTCCATCTCTCTTTTTCTACTGTAGCAGCATGAAAAAAAACATTAATGTTCCCAAATATCAGAGTTTAGTGATAGCTGGGAGTCATTTCAGTTTTGTTTTGGTGTTACACTGATCTCCAAGTTCTGCACATAAACATTCTGCATGTGTTCAGGTAGAAAACAGCTGTATTGTTACGGTGTGTACCGAACCAACATGGCCATACCGAAAAACCCAAATAAGAACACATGTACCATTACACCCCTAGTAAAAAGGTTTAGGGATATTGTTATTCATAAAATAATTGACTTTTAATGTGATCAGATGTCACCATTGTTTATTGTAGTAAAGCAGACCTCCCCCCTCCCACCAATGCTCTAATTTCAGCAGAACCTTCGGGAAATGTTTTATTCCTGGGGTGGTTTTAAATAGAACAGCAAGAAAAGACACATTAAAACATATCATCAAACTTCATGGCAAAAAAAGTCGAATATCATTTTTAAGCTTATGACAGTTGACAGTAACTGATATATGAAGTGCAGCGTTGCAGTTAGAAACTTCTGTTCTCACAGACAGCAAATAATACTCAAACTTTTAAGATGAAATGTTTCTTTGATCTATTCTGAGTGAAAGCTGGTTCATTTAATTTGATGGAAAATCACATCTTCAATGCTGTGTAAAAGTGAAAGAGGAGGATATTTAGAATTCTAAATAAAGACCGAGGCAGACTTTTTTTCCTTTTAGGTCTCATTTCTGTTATTTCACTGGGATTGAATAGCTCTGCCTTGCGAGGGCAATATTCAGCGCACAGAACCGCAAATGTGTACAGTGGACTGACTGGAATGTAACTGGTGTAACTTTGGATTAACTTCTTCCTGAAAAGATCTTCCCCTGTGAAGAGTCTCTCCTCAGTGAAGAAGAGCTTATTGCTTGTTAGGCAGCGATGTGATGAGTGTGTGCACATAAAATTGCTGCTTCCACACCCTAACTCTTTAGGGAGGACACCAAGAGGAAAAACTGTAAATCTTTCATATGCAAGACTTTCAAGAATTTAGTCACCCTTTGAAATCTGCTTGATGAGCAGTAATTGCCATCCAGACCCTTCCATCTTCTACACACTTTCATGTCCCCTCAGTGGGTCTTGAATCACGGCATCTCGTGGTCTCCCTAGCGACCCTTGGGGCGTCTGATCTAGGAGAGAAGACCACCATAAGAGCAAAACTTTGGCACCCAAAAAGTTTCGCTGATGTGCCATTTAAATCATCCCACCCATATTCCCATCTCAGTAGAAGCTTCATATTCCTGAACAAGATAAATATTTGCATAACATATACTGTAGTTGAGGCACTGGGCTTGGGCCAAAGACGGGGTAGTTAAAACATAGGCGAGAGAGTACCATTTACCATTAGGTAATTATGGCAGTGTTTGCATTTCTCTGACAGGATTTTTGTGCATGTTTTGGTTTCAGTAACCCCTTCTATGTAAACTATATCATTATGACATTTTGTCATGATACAACCACAAAGTACAGTGTATGTATTGGGATTTGATGATATCAACAAACGCAAAGTAGTGCATGACATTGAAGTGGAAGGAAAATGATGCATGATATTCCACATTTTTAGCCTCCAAAAGGTTTTCTTTGAGGATATTCTTGCATTCAGCTCCATCCATCTTTGACTGACTTTCACGTCAGAAGTGAAGAAAATCATCCCCACAGAAACATGCAGCCACCACCATGCTCCACTATGGCGGTGGTTTATTCAGGATTGTGCACAGTCTCAGTTTTCCACCATGCATACAGTTTTGCATGTTGGTCAAAAAGGTCCATTTTGGGCACATCTGATCAGAGCACCTTCTTCCAAACACAAACGGGAGATCTTATGGCTTTCTTTCAGCTATGGCCTTCTTTTTGCCACTCTTTCATGAAGACTTCTCAACAAATTTTTGCCCTGTTTGCCAAGCCTGATCTTTGGATCTCTAAAGCTTCTCCAGGATTGCCATGGTTGCTACTCTGATTTAACCTTTCATTGCCCAGCCTGTCAGTTTAGGTGGAAGGCCATGTCTTAATAGTTTTACAGCTGTGCCATACACTTTCCGTTTTCCCGACGGTGGATTGAGTAAAGGTATCCCCAAAAAATGCAAAAGGTATTCCATTTTTTTGAAGCATATACTATCATTTCCCTTCCATTTTACAGTTATGCATTACTTTATGTTGGTCTATTATGTAAGATAGTTTGTGTTTGTAGCCTCGCAAAATGTGAAAAAGTTTGGATTTCACTGTAAAGTCATATCTGGAGCTCAAAACAATTTCTAAGGTCACACTTTGAAGAGTTACTGATATATTCCTGCAAAGTTTAAAACTCTGGCCAGTTGTTTCTAAACTTTGCTGTTCAAATTAAAGAAAAAATAATTGTCAAAATTCCCTTGATTTTTTTAAAAAGTGCACCCCCCGAATTCAGGTCCCTTCAATTACATACCGTTTCAAAACTATCAGATATATCCTGGGAAAAATAAACACTGATAATTTGTTGAGAGAAAATTTTGAAATGTTTACGGTATCTCAGTTACATAATGTGTTTTGGGTTGTCGTCCAATTGGAGAGACACTGCTGGCTTTCATTAGCATCAGGCATTTTTCTCCATCATATTGAGTGATGCTGCCAGAGGTCTGTGCTTCTGAAAACATTGCAGGGCCCTGCCAACAAGTCCCCACACCTCCCCTCCACCTCGTCCAAAAAAACCCACCCGCACACCCCACCCTACCCCCTCCCCTTTTCAGCTCCCGGCACAGCCAGAGTGGGGCCAGATTGCTGAAAGGCATCGCAGGCAGTGTGGCCCCGCTCCAAGCCTGGCCACTTTGGAAATTGCCACACGCAAAGTGCTGGCCTCCCCGTTGTTGGCATGATGGGGTCACCTCTGGGGCCCGGGGTGGGTAAACACACATGACCCAAGACAAACTTTCACAATTCCGCCAGGTGTGCAAACAGGAGGCCGCAAAAATGCCCAGAAAAGTCTGACCTTGCAATAACAATATGACCGCCTCTGATGAACTCCTCCGAATGCAGAGGGTAAGGAAGAGAGATGCAGCGAAATCCAGGGTGGAGCTGCTGTTAGAGGACAGGATTTGTTGCACAATGAAGAATGTGTAAGATTGATTGGTTTGGATGAAGGACTGACCTTTCCTGATTGGTCCTCTCATTCAGCTGTACCAGATTCTTGAGCAAAATGAGACAGATGGAAAACATGAAAGAAATAGTATTTTACTCTTGTTTTTAGCCGTTTTTTTAGGATTCCAGTTCAACAAAATCCCCACGTGGCAAATTTCAACTATAATCAGATTTTCTTTCCTCTCTTTTCTCTCCTTGTCACGGGCTGCACCAGCGATCCAATCCCCCGTCTCCTGAACCATTGTCTCCTGGGTCGGTGCGTCCCGGAGCTGACCTCTGTGGGGAGTCTGTCAGGCACCACAAGTTGGTTTCTGTGTTCGTATGAACTCGACTTGTTTGAGCGGTCGGGCCTATGCCATCGAGTCTGAAGGACACAGCAAAACAAGGTCTTAACTGGAACCAGATGCGGCACTGTCCTCCCAGATCATCAGATATAATTTGTGTCAGATCTTTGTCAGATAGCCGCGCTCTCGGTCGAAGGGATGGGCTGTTTGTTTGCAAGGGACAAAACAAAGCTCTGCTGTGTTTTCCAAAATTATTTTCTTATCTTCGTCTAAAAGCTGAAGAAATGGTGAACACCTATCGCTGCCATCTTGATTTCTCTGCTTTCCCCTAAAAGTTATCCATTCAAAAGCACTCCTTGTAGCCAGAACCAGTTAATTTTCTTCAAACTGTCATAAATCTCTGTCATAATAATGTGTAGTTGTAACCAAATGATATAATGATATCATTGTTAGAGCTTACCTCTGCTCACCCCCTCTGCTAGACAGTAAGCGAGCACGTAGCAGCCTGCTGGTTATACTATTAGCAATACAGATGAGAGATGTCTGCATGTCTGCAAAGTCAACCTGTAATTATCATGGCTTTATATCCCTAGGCAAGAGACTGAGTCAGATTTATAGATTTATTCTGTCTTCAAATTAGCATCGTGCCTCAGATTCCAGCATTTCATCTTGCAAGCTGCAGGAATGTTTTCAGCGTTTAAAAAAAACGAAAAAAAGAAAAGCGAGTCATTGTAATTCACAACTACACATCCCGAAACCACACCGTGGTAAAATGGTGTTGGAGGGGCAACAGTATGTTACTGTGCTCTTCAAAGCACACAGCATTAGGAGCTCTTTTAGAATTGCAGCTGTGATGCATTCGTGTTTGTGAAGCTGCTGTGGACTTTTACAGGGACAGAAAAAAGATGGTTTCTAAGTGAGACTGCACTTTAAACTGAATGTCCGCCGTAAACAGAACTGGATCATGGCTTTGTTGTTGTGTGCTGGGTTGGACCTTGTGAATCAGTTTTCTGAGGTTGTTGTTTTTTTTAAGTGTGTTGCTCATCTAAGAGCACCAAACCTTTAAAAACAGACCCTGAAGATGATGTAGACGCATCATGTTAGATTGAATCCTTCGTGTTCATTTGTCTTGTGAAAAGCCATGGTTATTATTGTTTTTTTTTTTATGTTTTCCAGTATTTGATCACCCTTGAGCCAGGTTAAGTGGACTGCATTGAAATATTTTCTGTACTTCATAAAAGTGCTGGTTTTACTGGTTTTCTTTGCATTCCAGAACGGTTTCTCTGTCATTTAGCTTTAACTATAAGGTACATCTATGTTATAAATTTGATAGACTCCGCGATTTAATTGTTTCAGTCTTATACCATGGTTTCTTACTAATAATAAACAGAGAGAAGTTTCCCAAAAAATGTGTACAAGTAATGTTTTAAAAACTAAGATGTAGTTTGCATGTTCTCCTGGTGCAGATGTGGGTTCTCTCCGGGTACTCCGGCTTTCTGCCACAGTCCGAAAACATGACCGTTTGTTTGTTTAAACGGTTTCTCAAAACTTAGTCATGACAGAGTGTGTGCATGGTTGTTTGTCCGGTGTGTATCTGTGTTCCCCTTTGACAACCTAGTGGACTTGCATGTCCAGGGTGTACCTTGACAAGCATGGATGAAAATTTAACTTCAATTATTTAAGAAGAGAATCTGAAATAAGTTTATATTTGATTTTAAGTAATATGGAATTGAACAGAACTGATCTTATTTTAGCTGCTTTGAATTTGATCAACTAAGCTGAATTTAAATAAACTGGATTGGATTAAACTGAAGTAAGGTGAACTGAATCAGATTTTCTTCACCATAATGTAATATATCCTGAACTAATTTGAACTGGATTTGATTAAACACATAACTGACTTTTTTTTTTTGCATCTACTTGATTTGAACAAAACTTAATTTGTACAGAAACGGCATTGAATGGAATTTAACTTATCTGGACAGATTCAAATGACATTAACCTCAATAAAACTGAACTATTGCAGAGGATCTATGACATCCATGGCATAAGATTTACGTTTCCAAGAATAACATGTCTTTATTCTGTTAAGTTAAAGTGAATACAGTCCTTTAACATCTCAACAAACACACTTGTTCATCCTTAACAATACCTAAGACTTACTAGCCTCCAACGTTTTAGAAGAAAATTCAATCTGCACGCTTCTTCAGCTGATTAATACTCCGGCGCTATCATAACATGATTAGTGCTTTCTGTTTGAAGTTGCATGCTTTCCTCATGAGCAGTAGATGCATTCCTCCTCCGACTTGTCCTGGATTGATCTCTGCTGACTCAGAGGGAATGCTGCATACCTCCCCAGCATCTGAATACACAATACCCCCAGGCGTTACCTTTGTGCATGTACAGTCGACTATTTCTGGTGAGCATGCTTTACAGTTTATCCTCATTTGTACCATATTTCTAAAGAAACCCTGCTATCAGGAAAAATAATTAATCTTTGTAAAAGTCCAGGTGATAAATTTCACCTATAAACCTAAAATAGTTTTAATATATAGCTATTTTAGTGTGAATAAAGAAGTCGTAATCTTTAAGGTACAGGGTAATGCTGTCATCTTTTATTCAGTATGAGCCAGGGTTGATTTAAAGTAGTTCCATCTGATCTGAATTTGATATTCAGACAGCAGTTCTGGATAAAGACATAATCAATGAGAGAACTGTGTTTGAAATGATAAAACAATACAGACAGTGAACTCTGAGAGCTGGCCTGCCTCCCTGAGCTTCAGGCTGTTTTGTGACTGGTTCAAGTCAGCGTCCTGCTCATACATCTTTCCAAAATTATACACCACAACGAAGAAAACCCCGCACTTCCAAACAACTTCCAAAAATTCCGATTTAGTCTCTCCGCCTTTTCTTTTTTTTTTTTCTTTTTTTTTTTTTTTGGTGTCTTGTTATTGTGTTACACGGGGACTGAAAGACGAGTCACAGCATTATGAAATCATGTGAGGGGAGCAATTATCCATCACAAAAGCCCCACAGAACAAAAAATAGCCCACCGGCTGGAGGAGACAACAGAGCCTTTTGTTTGCCCGATTGTAAGCGACACAGTGCCGAACTCCTCCCGCATAATGGCTTGTTTCGCCTGTGAGCTGTCTGCTTTTATCAAGCATACTTTGTTCTCTTCAGCAAGTAAACTGGGTCTCTGGGTGGCTTATCTGTGAGCTCATTCAGGTTGTGATTGGCTTTTTTGACCTCCGCATTTGAGTCACGGCCAGCACTGCATTAATTCATTCTCCCTTGCACTTGCCGCTCATGACACACAGCCATTTCTGTTTTTTGACATTTGCCTAGAGTGACGGCATCATGTCACCGGGGGGGTCATGTGACTCCGGACCCTACAGTAGAGCTGTATCATCAAAGCAGTGTGATTATAATGCTGACTTGGCAGTTCAGCTGCTTGAACCTTGTTGACCCAGGCCTAGCAGCCATTGTAAAATGTCTCAGCTGTTGACAACTGACCACACAATGAAGGGTTCCCAGCAGTTATGTCGCTGCATGCTTTGCTGTACCACGCTAAGTGGATGTGGATCTGTAAAGTCAAGAAGTTATGGTGCTATTTACCTCGGGTCTAAGAACCTGAAACTATCCTAAACTTTAACACAGCATGGGCTGGAGATTAATTTGGCACACCTGATGTAGAACACATCTTAAATATTGCCACCCTTTTGGTACTTCTGCCATCAATATTTTGTATTTTGCCAAAAGGACTACACATAGTCTTCTTGTAGGGTGGGATTTTTCACCGTTAAACAACCTGGTGCTCTTTTCCTTTCAGCGCACCTCAGCTAACAGATTTTCTGCCAGATATGTGTGGAGACCGAGAAGGCCATGGAGTCAGGTTGATTCTGTGTCTGGTTAACCATTTCTGTCTTAATTTGACCCAGTGTTTTGGATTATTGTCCATCTTAAAAACCTACAGGCCCCTTTCACATCATTGTTCCACAGTGAACACACTTTCCTTTCCCTTTTTAACATGTGGCAAGTTGATCTGGCCAGATTTAGAATGCTGTAGGTGCACACAGCTGGCATCATGGAGTCAAATGGACATGGCTTACAACTTATTTAGGAAATTAGGTCTTTGTATGTGTTGAGATATATTATTCAGGCTGTCTAAATCCGTTTAGAGTTTGACAATTTTCTGCACTATTCTCAACATGTTATCTGCTGATCAAGGGATTACTCGCATTCGATGGACAACGAAAGAAAAGCCAGTGTCTCTGATTTCTCTGAACCTGCAAACTACTTGCTGCTGTCTTTGCTTTGTCTGACATCTGTATATCACTATGTCTCATTCAGCAATTGTCTTATACTTAGAATACATTGTGGTAGTTTGATGATCCATTTTCTGTTAATATCCACTAGGTATTTATTAAAAATGTAGACAAGAGTCAATGATATGCATTCTAACAAGGCTTTCAGGGACTTTGAAGCGTAATTTCTACAGCATCACAGATCCTCCACTATACCAACCAGTGGGAACAACTCACTTTTCTTCTTATGCCAAACCTACATGGAGTGTCTGTTGCAGAAAAAAAGAGTCTTAAAGAGAACACTCATCAGGAGCACAGTGAGGCATCTCATAAAATAAACAAGTTTTAGTTGAACACCTTATACACACATTCATCTTGATGAAGTATGCAGAGACAGATTACTGGACTTTGACCATGGGAAGTTCTATCGAACAGAAGGGGTTAAAAAAAGAATACTGGCCACTGGCTCCTGGAACTTTGCTTGTTGACCAGAGGTTTCTGGTGTGGGTTCTTCAATAAAAAGAAAAAAATACAGTGGCACGTGTTTTATGTGTGCATTCTACCACTGATCCATATTGTCCTTAACTTTCCAGGTAGATTTTAAAAAAAATATTGGTGTTTATGTTTGTGATGGTAGAACAGAAAATATTGCTTTCCTGACATAATCTCCAAACATCTAATAGTTCGTATAAGGACATGGTGACTCCAAAATACCACTTTTTGCTGCAGTGAGCATTAGAAATGATTTTTTTCTTTCCACACATTCTCCTTAATCTATGTTTTTGTCCAGATAAATTTGGGTCTTCGTCCAGTCTAGTAGTCAGTGTGCACATAAAGTCATGAATTACAAATTTAACTTAATTTTACAAAGGAAAACAGTCATTATGCTCCTGGAGATTTTGTTAAAACCATTTGGACGTTTTTGCTACCTCAATGAAACATGAATTTATCTGAAGGCTTTTTGCACGTATTTTCCAGGGGTGCAAATAAATTTGTCCACATATATATATGAACCACACAGCAGGACCAGCAGAGGCCCTGTCTTCTTTTTCATACAAAAGTTTCACACAGATGTAGAAATAGCAGCGCAGTATGGATGCCAAAGCGAGGAAGATATATATAAGTCTAGCTCCATCTACTTAGCACACAAATTAAACCACCTTGTCAGCGAACATTTAGAAATCATCGCTCGAGTCTCAGTGGGCCTTGCTGTTTCAACTGCAGTGTAGGTAGGCACTGTTTATGCTGGACCTGGTCCTTAATTAAAATGAGAAATGGGAGGGGGAAAAAAAGAAAACGACATGGCTCAGTCTGTCGGTGGTCAGCCACAGCCCCCCTCATCGCAGCGTCTAGTAATGATCTGGCTTTCCTTTTTTGGGACTTTTATGCAATCACGGCTCCAGGAGCTATTTTTAATGCATGTTTAGGTTGTGCGTGCGCCATTCGATATTAAACATTTCCCCTTATTACTTTACTTTCCATCATAGCTGTGACTCCAAAAACAGCTGTCCAGACACCACAAGAAAGGGCTCCTGACTCACTGGAAGACGTCGATATGACTTCTTGACTCCCAAAGAAAAATATCTCCTTTTCATTAAGGTAATACCATAGAGTACCTCACCAAACAACTCACGCAGAACATCAACATCCTCCTGGCAATACGGCGTCTTCCACGAGATCTGGCCCACAGCACGCGTCACGTCACGCCGCGGCTGCGGCTCGGCCTAGGCAACGCTGTAAGCAGATATTTACTCACACACCAGTGGCTGGGCAGCCAACAGAAGCTGATTGCAAGTGGTGTTTGTTTTCAATGAAAGCACGTTAATTCAGGCTCGGCCACAGTGTAAACTACCTTGGCGTTTTACAGATGTCGCCTGTTAAAGCGAATCACTGTACCTGCCTGTTTTCCCGGCCGGGGCCATTTTGATGCCCCGCCAGAGAAAGTACACAAGGCAAGCCAAATGTCTATTAATAAGCCCTTCCTCTTCTGATGCTGCAACTCCTCGGTGTGTAACGTCTGCTCTCGGGCTAATTATGTCATTTTTAGCTTTCATGGAGAGATGAAGCCGGGGGTTGCTTCACGGCACCAGAGCGAGTTAATTTTAACTCATCTGAGGTATCATTATCCTCCAATATTTTTCCAGAAATGCTCCCCTCCAAGAAATAATTTTCTATGAAAACAGGCATCTGTGAAGGACATCTCCTGTGACAAAGCGGAGGAAAGGAGCGGCCCTGCTTTGCACACAAGCTGCGCTAATAGCCTGCGTAATTTTCGAGCATGTTCCAGCACATGATACCTCTATTATGTTACTGGGAGAACTTGTGATAATAAAGCGAGTCCATCTGAAAGGTGTGTGGTCCTGGGTGGTAGGAGAGAAAAAGTGTCTGGCAGGGTGGGCCACCAACCACAGTCCTCAGGGCAGACCTTGGTCAGAGCTGTGAGGATGGCCAAGCTCTTCAGCACCGCACAGACAAATACAGCCAGAGTGGTATACGGCCACCGGTGGAGAGCCAGTAATGAATGAAATATTATATTCCACATCACATTCCAGACTTTAACATTATTAGCCTGACATAAAATTATTTTTTGACAGCAAAAACGTACATAAATTACAAAAAAATGTCTCTACAGCAAGTTGAAGTCTTTTATGGGTGGCAAGGCCTTGAAGGATTTTTTATTTTTTTTTATTTCACGAGAAACCGTAAAAAAGAATTTCTCAGCTGCTCATACTTTATAGCTGGACAGGTACAGTGCTGTAAAAGTATTTACCCCCTTTCAGGTTCCTTTAGTTTTTGCTTCAGATCATTAAACAAATATTAGACTAAAATCATCAAAGTACCAAAAGCAGTGTCCAAATAATAAATTTAGTTAAGTTAAAAAATCTATCCCAAAAAATGTTTCATAGGGAAAAAGTAATCAACCTCTTATTAAATTAGAAAATACCTGTGATTACCTTTTTTTTTTTTTTTTTTTTACAAAGCTGAGTTTAGGTTTAGGTCGTTTTCACACATGATAGTATGGTAGATTTGGTTCGAATTGCAACATTGTTTCTTTTTTTAGCTGCACTTTGTCAAACAAACCAAACTTTTTTTAGCAAGATATTTACCTCCTCGCCTGTAGTGGTGCTGCACCAAGAAGCACTGAACACAGGGACACTTCCTGTTCCATGAAATCTAAACAAACCTGGAGTTGCATCAGATTTTAGCGGTTTTGGGATTTCTCTGTTGTCTTTGGCAAATGTGCCAGCCAAATACGTTGCCGCAACGGACTCAGCATGAGCAGAGAACGAGGCTGAGTTGTTGTCATGCTCGGTTGTTTTGGTTTTATTTACCCAGAATGCCCTGCACTATAGTCCGCTCCCTGCTTTTTGGAGATTCCCCCAGCCCCGCTCGGCTTGCCTTTCACATTTGCAATCGAACCGCACCAGAGTTCAGTTCAACCGAAGCCGAGACCTAGGTTTTGGGTAGACCAGAGTTAGCTTTTTTGGTCCGCATCAGAGTTTGATGGGGCGATCACACCTCCCCATAGACCTAGACGTTCTGGGCAAACGAATTAGAGTTCGATTGAAGCGGACTAAACAGGGCTGGTGTGAATGCAACCTAAGTGGCAACATTCAGGCCTGATTATTGCTAGATCAAGAAATCAATTAAATAGTACCTGGCCAGGCCCTGATCTATAGAAATTAAAGAACAGACTCAGAAGCAAAGCGACTGACATGTTTCAGTCCAGAAAGGTTTACAAAGTCACTTTTATGGCTTTTTTTTTTTTTAAAGAGCACCATACCAACATTTAAACATGGTAGTGGAACTTTGATGGCCTGGAGCTTCTTTAACGCTTCAGAACCCAGACAACTGGCTGTAATTTATAGAACTATGAATTTTGTTCACTACCATTAAATGTTGAAGGAAAATTCATGCCCATCAGTTTGAGCTTAATTTTAAGCACACTTGGGTTAGGCAGCAGAATAATGATCCGAAGTGCTGTACATCAGCTAGTCTAACCCTGAATTATTGGGGGAAAAAAGGGAATAAAGATTTTAGAGAGGCCTAGTCAAAGTCTGGGCTTGAATCTAAATGAGATCCTACAGTGTGGGACAGACTGTTCAAACTCAAAAACCATTCAAAGAGGATGAATTAAAGACATTGTGAAAAGCAAATGAGTGGACCAAAATTCCTCCACGGCAACGTAAAGACTTGCAGTCAGGTATCACAAACTCCTAATGACAGGAGTTTTCAGTAAGGGCGGCACAATCTGCACAATTGTAGCTTAGGGCCAGGCTTGATTGGATAGCATTCCCGTTTACTTTAATAAATACAGCCTTGATTTGAAAACTTATTTTCCTTTACTCAAGTTATCTTTGATTTTAAAATTTGTTTGATGATCTGAAGAAGGTAAGTGAAAAAAACATCTGCAAGGGAGCAAATACTTTTTTTTTCACAGCGTAGTGTTATTTTATTTATTTATTTCGTTAAAACTGTTAATTTGTGAAGCATTCCTAGAACACAGTTTGATATTTTGATATCGTAGCAATTTAATTACATCTATAGGTTGGATTGTGGAGAAGCCAAGTAATTTCAGCTCTCAGTGCTGGAAACGTTGGCTGGGGTTTTCTTAAGGGGGCTGAACCGCTGACCTTCCCAACAGTTTTGCAAGTAAAACAATATTTGGCCAACTTTGTCTAAACTTTGCGACTGTATCTGGAGCAAAAACACGGTCTGCTCGCTTTCGATAGAATCTTTCTAGTTTTTAAAGAATCCATGCAGTGATACTTGAGACTGTACAACATCATTACAGTTCAGATTTTCACCATCAAGGATGTTTATCACATGCCATGCCACCCAAGAAGTAATGTTTCCTGCCATGTCAGAGGGGCAGTTGACATTTATGCTTTATTTTTTCATTCCATGTCTCAGACTCAATCACGATGTGCAAATTACACCCCCATCAAACTCCACGTAATTTATTGTGGCTCCGTGGAGTTCACGCTGGTGCTGGACTTTGTCCGAAGGTTTAGCGCTTCTGACAGAAAAAGCATCCGTTTGCAGTAACCTTAAAAATGTTTAGACGTGACCTTAAATATTATTCTTGAGAAACTTCACAATCACAAACCAAACCGATCCTTAGATCCAGCCGCTCTGTGTTTCTGCCAGGTCTTAAATGTGCAACAATCATCAAAGTACGCTTTTAAATAACTTTCTTTTTTATCTAGAGAAAAGGTGAACTGCTACGGTGACATGACAAATAAAATCTATGAAATTGGAAATAGGTGGTGTGTTTCCTATATGATGCTCGGTTCGATTTGGAGGATTCAAATAGCCTTTTCCCGGAGGATTCTAAAGCATGTGCTGCAGCTCAAGAGGCATGTTCTTGTTTTAGACGGCAAATATTTACAAAGCAGCAAGCCAAGGAAAATGTTTCACAGCACAGAAATAAGGAAGGCGGTAAAGACTTGTGGAAACGCTGTTGTGCTGCTGAATTTATTTATTTCTTTATTTTTATAAACCTACAAGCAAGGTCAGTGATAGAAGAAATAAGGCTGCACATAGAACCTATTAACAGATAATAGTGCTTGTCATTTGGTTTAACTACAATTTACTTTATTTACACGTATCTTCATAAAACGAACGAAAACTAAAATCAATGCAATGTTTATTGGTCCAGTGGGTTCATTTTTGGGGGTGTTATTGCTGCACAAATATGCTACTTTTCTATATACTTTAAATCTAAATGTCGCCATTAGTCAAATGTTGCATAAAGATTCTCATATGATGACAACCTTGAGTAAAAATACAATAGTTTCCCCATATACTGATATTTGCACAAACAACAAATGCTAAAATGATTTAACATACCAATTATTATACTCATCAAAATGTTATCGGAACCACTTAGTTATTGTTATTTTTCATAGAATGGAGTAAAAATCCTGCTGCTAGATTTAGTAATCATTTCTGAGTACGTTTCTTGAAGTGCCACTGACGATGTCATACTGTGTTGTAATATTATTATTGTAATAATACAGGTTAACGTTTAATTTGTAGGGCTATCTGCTCAGGTAGCCAGCCAGTGAGTTTTCTGCCTTCATAAGAGTGATGGGTGGTGCTTCTTTAGTTTCCACATTAAGACTGCTCATGTTTTTCTGGAAGCAGGTGTGCAACTTTATGCTTCACTTAGCCAGAGGAAAAATGGGTTATTCTGCCAGTTTCTCTGGCATCGCATTAAACGGACTATAGACCAAAGGAGTGTTATGGCAGAAAAATTAGCGGCTTTGAAACCATAATATTTAAACTCTGTCATTCCTAAATACCCTTGATTCCTAATGTCTACTGAACTGAAATGTCAAAAATCTCCAGTTCGAACAGCAGTTTTTGTTAAATGTTCAGTTTTTTCAAACTAAAAGCTCCATTTGACTTTGTATGAGATGTAAAAACCTGGGGAAATGATTTAGAAAAACATAGAATCTAAGTATAGACAGTACACTAGTTCTATCAAACACGTTTTTTTACCTGATGGATTTCTAAATCCAATATAACAAATCAGATCAAGACACAGCTGAACTAGTGATACTGGACTCGCTCATTACAATATATGTTTGGGTGTTTCTAGAAGCAGTATGAAGGGGTGCATTCAATACCACAAATTCAATCAATCATTTAAACCACCTGACTGATTACCTGACTGCAACAGGAGTTTTTCAAAACCTAGCCTTATTCCAGAAAGGTGAAACTCAACCCTGGACTTAATTCCTTACAACTTCTAATGGGTTGTCATTTCGACTGGCAAGTGTGCTTCAATCTTAATCCCATATGTTTCTCCACAGCATGATGCTGCCAACACCATGTCTCCCCATGGTAAAGGTCTGTGTAGGGCAGTGGTGGGTGTAGTTACTTTGGAAAGTAGTTAGTTAGGTTACAACGTTACCATCAATTAAAAGTAATCAGTTAAGTTACTGCGTTATCTATTCATAAAAGTAACGCGTTAGAGTACTCATGCATTACCAAAAATGCAGCGCATCACACATCCTGCAGTTTAATTGACAGACACAGCCCCTTTTAAATGCACCAGAAGTCGTGACTCCTGACAATGAATAACGTCAGTCAACCAACTAAATTACTGAAAGATAACAATAACAGGAAAGACAGTCAGCAATAGGCTATTCCACATAGCGTTTTATTTATTAATTATCACAGAATGAACACAATTTGAGGTAAACCGGCTTGCAGATTTAGATCCATTTAGAAATTACCAACCAGTCAACGATCTAACTGAAATTAACAGCTGCCTGTCAAACAAAAATTACTACAAACCGAATAAAATCATTCACTGCCACACAGGCAAATGACAAATCGCTTAATAGCCGAACAAAATAATATTAAAGTGTCACAAGCCTAAATTCGCTTTAACGGCCACAAGTTTGTGAACTTCAATGATGGGGACTGTTTTAGCGGAGTTAAAACTCAAACGCTGTTGCTTTGGAGCTGGTGCACCACCGTCGTCGTCCTCAGCAGCCTTTGCTACCAGAGTGCTAGATTGGTGTTTGGATGCCAGATGTTTTTTTAAATTTGAGGTAGAATTTTTGGCGGTCGACAGAAGCTTTTCACCAACACAGAGTGTGCATTTTACCGTTATGTTCTTCTCCTTTTCGTTGACAAATTGAAAATAATGCGCGTACTTCCATAAAGCAAACGCTGTCCTCTCTGCCATCTTGCCGGGAGTTCGAAAAAAAACAAACAAAAAAAACACACACAGGACCAGGTGCAGGGCACAGACGTATCACAGCCACTGACTTTATGATCACAGCACTTCGGCTCCGCTAATGCATCCGCAGGTGGCACACGAGGTCTACTGTCTGACAAAAGCAGACTGCAGTCGGGATTTTCCTTTCCTTATCCGAAAAAATTCTTAAAATAACGGATTACTTTTTTAAAAAAAATAACGAAGTTACTGATTACTTAACGCACAAAACTAACGCGTTAAGTTACACATTTCACGAAAAAAGTAATTAGAGTACTCTAACGCGTTACTTAGTAACGCGTTACCCACAACACTGGTGTAGGGTGATATGCACTGTTGTTTTTCTGCCACAGATTGCATTTTGCATGTAGCCTTCAAAGTTTCATTTTGTTGTTGTTTTTTGACACGGGTGCTGGTCTTTTCCGTTTACCCTACATGACTGGTGGTAAACTTTTAAACAGTACTCTTTCCTTTCTTCTGGCATTGATTTTCTTCTTGACACTTTTCCATGAGGGCCAGATTTGTGGAGGGCACAGCTAATAGTTGCCCTATTAACAGATTCGTCCACAAGGGTTGTGGATCTTTGCACCTCCTCCAGAGTTACAGTGGGCTTCTTGGCTGCTTCTTCAAATAAGTATGGGTTTATCAGTGCTTCAATCAAAATTTAATGATAGTGTTTTCCTCTAATACCTTCTTTAAACTTCATCCCCATCATTCCTGACCTGTGGGCTGTGTTTCTTGATCTTCATGATGTTGTACATTCTCTAATGTTCTCTAACAAACCTTTGAGGCCTTCACAGAACAGCTGGCTTTACACTGAGATTACATTGCACATCGAAGGACGGAAAGCAATTTGTTGCACTCAGAGAAAAGGAGGCTGAATATAAATGCACACCATTATTTAAAGATTGAACAATTATGTATTACTTTGTGTTGCTCTACCAGATAAAACTTTTCCAGGTATGTTAACGGTTGCACTTGCTACATGACAAAGTACTGAAAAACCCCATGGCAGTGAATAATTTTGCAAGGCACTTTAAGAAAAAAGTATTTTCTTTCCATATACATCTTTACATCTATCACAATTTGTAATGGTATAATTTAATTAATTACTTATCACTGCTACAACTACAGTTCCTATTTGTAAAGCCTTAGTTTTTTAATTTACTCTGTCACTATGTTTTATGTCTGGTAACGTGAGAAGCTTTTAAGTTTTTCCTAGATAATCGTCATTCCACTCATTCCTTTGCTTCTGTGCCAACACCTCGCCTCCCTTTTTGATCCGTCATAACAACACCTGTGATCACTGATCAAAAGCCCAACCGCCTCTCCTGTGTGCAAGCATGTGTACGGCATGAGCCTTTGCAGGAATTAGCCTGTGATTAATCACTGATTGACGGCGGCGGTGTATGCAGGGTGTCTGCGTTTGCGTGGATGTTTGTGTGTCTCCGATTATTCACAAGACCGTGTGAAGCCATCTTAGCGAGAGAACAGGTGGCCTTGATGTATGGCTCCTTACAGGAATCGCCCCTCTCCTTCGCTTCAGTGGGAGCCAATGACAGGCCTGTGCATAGGCTTGGATGCACATGCACATGCACGAACGCAGCTATTAGTGTGAAACAATAACATGACTGCTGTCTGTGGCACGGTGATACCTGAGACAAGAGAAAACTCCTAACTCAGGCAAGTCTTCTCGGCCGAGTTTCATAACACCTCCGCTTTCCACTCCGTTTTCTCTCTCCTTCTGCTGCACATGCTTACACAGACAAATGCACATAGTCGTACACACCCAGCCTCACACCACCAGTCAGCCAGCCAGCATTTCGCTCTTCACTCACACCCTCAAATCTTACCAAGTTCAGCTCTCCCTGCTCAAAAGCAGACAGGAGCGGCACGTCAGCCTGTTAAAGGAGTTGAGGGAAGGAGCAGCGGAGTCACAGAGAGAGACATAGACGGAAAGGAGGGAAGGACGGGGGGGGGCTTGAATGACTGAAGGGAGAGCAAGGCAGAGAGAGCTTAGTTGCCCATATGCCGAGAGGAGCATGGGCGGTTGAACAAGCTGCCCCCACTGAAGCTTCCTGACTCACAGGAGCGTCAGAACCGGGTCCCAAGAGAGCCTGGAAAACACTGCCGGATCACGCGTGGTGGGAGAAGGAGGGGAGAGAAAAACTCTGAAGGGGAGCAGAGGCAAGAAAAGCCAACGGTAGGCTGTCCCACTCAGCTGCTGTACCGTGATGACGTTGGCGGGCATGTGACCCAGGGTCTCCAGTGACGCCGCATGGAGGGCAGGAAAGAGACGAGTTTTAAAGCTGGTGCCTTTTGGGTTGTGTGAGGGCTCTGCTCGCCTCCCCAACAACCACAGAACCACAGACGTGCGGCTCGGGGTTGGTGTCTGAGGGCGACCTGGAGTGTAAATGGTTAATCGTCACGGGCCAGCACCAGTCACAAGGACGGCGCTAAGCAAGTAAGTACGTTCCAACCACACTGGCCAAGCAAGCCAGTCCGACACCATCTGATCTATCCGCAAAAGCGATATTTGCCTCTGCAATTTTTTCTTTCTCTATAAAACCAAACCTGGTCGTTACTTGTGGTCATCCAAATAGTTGATACGTAGAAGCATGTTTTGTGGATGGCTTTTCCATTTTTTTTCCGCCTTCATGACATGCTGCGTGCTCTTGGTTTAGGACGTGTCGAGGGTCACAGAAACCACAGAGGAACAAAAGTGGGGCTTGCTGGAACCAGAGGCAGCCATGGCATCTAACAGCCTCTTCAGCACAGTGACACCATGTCAGCAAAACTTCTTCTGGGGTGAGTACCACTTCGCCGGTCACTGATGCTCTTCTGGAAATGGGTCGGTTGGGGGACTTCGGTCACAGAAAGGACTCGGGAAGGTCAGCTGCTGAGACGTGGATAGTTTCTGTAATGCAGATAAAGACCTTGGACCTGACTGAAGGATTTGAGTCCAGATGAGGATCAGCTGAGGTCACTGCCAACAATTTAAGCATTTGTGGTGGTGGAGAGACCCAACCATCATCAAGACTTTTTGACAGTGAACAAATCCTCAAAATAAAAAGAAGAAATATGCACCAAGAGATTTCAGTATTTACTTATATGTAATGTTTATAAATATTCCTGAAGAGGGAGATGACATGTTTGGGTAACGTACCCTTAGATTTAGAGAGCAATGCCATTGCAGAACCAAAAACAAAGGCAGGGGTGATATTTTTGACAGGCGTAAACAGCCGCTGCGCAAGAGAGTTTACAGTTGAGCATTGGAACAAGATGTGGGGCTTACTGGGCTGTGTGCGGGTTTGTGTCTCTGTTGGGAATACAGTATTGATTAGGTTGCCAAGAGGGATCTGTAATGGCTTCCTAAAGCTGCTCGGTCGCACTGCTGTCATCAATTAATCTGTTTAGATTTCTGCCACCATCAGAGCAGATTTAATCGACTGACAAAAATTCAAACCGAGTGAACTCATCATGAACTCAAATTTAAAACAATTACTTCATTCTGATTTATTGTACTTCTAAAAATGATAGATTTTTTTATCCCCATGTTTCTCTATTTAAAAGTGGACCTGTGCAAAAACGTCAAAAATAAATTGCAGACTCCTGAACAGTAGTAGAGGCTACTCAATGACCACCCGTGAAGGCCAACTTGCGCACTTCAGTCAAGGGCCCCTTTCTTTAGATTAGCTTTTTATTCAGTTGTGACAGCTCCTTATCCGAGTCTATTCCAGGCTGCAAAATGCATCATGTTGCATGGAGCTTTAAAATTCAATTTCCTCTCGGTGCAAGACCACCATCCGTCTGCCTCCCTACTCCACTCCGTAGCCTTGCGCTCGTCTTGTCCAAATCCAACGCGTGAAAGATGTTTTGCAGAAGCTGCTCCGTGGTCAGCCACAGCTGCTCCGCACAGAAGCAGGCTGCAGAAAATGCGGAGAGTGAGAGAGAGAGAAAGAGAGAGTGTGGACCTTCTAACAATCACCGCCACCTATTAACGCTTTAACCCCCATTGACCTCTCGGTGAGTCTCTGGAGCCAGGGGCACGAGAGGACAAGAGAAGAAGAGCAAGAAATGAAAAGCATGCTGCCGTGCATTCAAGCAGGAGTAGAAAAGAAGAGTGTAGATCTCTGCATATTTCAGGTAGAGACACTTTGAGGGAAGGTGATGAAAGTGATAATTAGCTAACCTGTTATGACAATGCCCGTGTTATTGAATATCTGGCCTGAAAAACTCTGTCTATCTAAAAAACATGATTTACCATGTCATTTTGTTTGATTTTAAAATTTTGTTTAATATAACTGGACAATTGCAACAGGCACCTTTTTAATCATTTTACTTGAATCAGTTCATTAAAATTCTCAATGAAGTTTCATCTTTGCTTAGAGGTAAATGTTTCAACTAAATTCATCTAAATGAGATCCCATTTTCAAATCCTTCACTTGTCGTGTTTAATTTTGTTTAGTATCATCCTGTTTTCATCGAAGCCTCTTTTTTCCCATTCTGTCTGCATATTGCCTCTTTTCGGGGACACTTTTAATTTAAGACCGAGCTTTTATCCGCATCAATAAACCGAGCTGGCGAAGATTTCTAATTAGGAAAAGAGGGGGATCATTAAAATTTGTCTTGGCATTTTACGTCAGGCACTTCTCATTTAATTGCTTCAAATCCATTTTTTATTATATCTCCTCACACTGGCAGATCAGATGGAGAGGGGCAGAATAATCGAAAACACGTGTGGCACCCACTCAAAAGCCACTGCCTCTCAGGGGAACATTTAACAGCCTCTTTTCTCTCTTACAAACCTAATTACATATAGACAATTAAGTCATGGGTAGCAATTATCGTTCAATAAAGTCGTGCGGGAACAGTAAAGAATTATAATAATAATAAAAAAGAAAGCAAAGAGACTCGAGTCAAGACGATCAAAAGCGAAATGGGTAAATATCCGAGGACTCCAGGCGGAAAACTTTCCCCCCCAAAGAAAATCTCGGATAATTTGCAAAGGAAACCGTATATGTATTTGAGAAAGGCAAGCTTCTGTTGCATAAGTATTGCCTTAGATCTAACCACAGGCCTGCTTCTTGGAGACATCTTAAAAGTGAACCAGACATCCCCCTCTCCTGTCCCTCCCCCATCCCAGCCAGGGAGCGATGTGAAGCCCACTCATCAATAGGTAATTTGAAAATGCCAGAGGGGGAAAAAAAAAACGGCAAGGGTTCACTGGCTGCTACTGTGCAGCGGAGACTCTTCCCTCAACTCCACGCTCAAAGAAACTCTTTTTAGCGTCTCTTAATTATACCTCTGAGGCAAACTTGTTATTTAATCCCAGCAGGGTCATACTGATGAAGTAAAATGCTGCTATTTGTGTTTGAAAACTGCACTGGCTATTAGAGCATATTAGCCTGCGTTTAATCCTGTGGGGAATCAGAAATGTTCCGAGTGTCAATGTGATCAGGATTTGTTCAGAGATAGTTTAACTGGTCTGTAATGTCAATGAAATGCGCAAGCAGTCAATGGTGGGCTGATTGTGACCAAAAATAAGTTACAGGTAGCTATTACGGTCTGAATGAGAGTGTGATGGAAACACAATAACCTGTGATTTCTGTGGCTTGAAACAAGCTATTCCCACCTTTTTTTTTCGGGTGGCATCTCTAATTTCCAACCTTTTTAATGCGATGAATGTTCTGAAAAGGACAAAGGTTAGGAGTAGGCATTGGATGGTTTTCAAGCCATACAAGGTTTTAAAAAATTACCTTTACCACACAAGAAAAAGACGTTCTCTCATCACGTTCTTATTGGTTAAAGTTTTTGTTAAGAGATGCGAGAGAAAGTGTCAGACCGGCTCGAGTTTTCTCTGACTGTCTCATAGATTAATGGATCAACAAAGCACTGCGCCTCTCACACCCGTTGCTGTCCAATGCTGGTCCGCTGAAGCAATAAAGGATGCTACACTTTACAAGAAAGACAAATTTAGCTGTTTGGAAAAAACTTAGAAAAAACATGGCCACTCCTGTGGAAACTAAAGGGGCAGCACCCATCGTTCTTATTGACATAGGATCTAGAGATGTTCTTAGAACGCAGGGACATGCCTCGTAAATGTGAAGTCTCTTGTAAATTTAAGATAAATTAACCCTTTTTCTGTTTGTGAAATGTTTTTGTGCTGCTGGGCAGAAAAAGGGGTCCAAAGTTGGGAATCAAAGCCAGGGATGGCCCTGTTGAGGACAAGCCTCTGTATTTGAGGCACCTGCTCTACCACTAAGCACGACGCCACCCCAAAAAAGAACACTTTTAATGCTTTTATAGAATTAGACCAGTTTTAGAGTTAGACAAAATAGTAGTATCCTCACTCCTGAATTCCATTATCCTGCACTGCTTACATGTTCAATAAAACACAGCTTTAATCTATTTCTTAAGACAAAAGAAATTACAGTCTTTGTTTTCTGGTCTTGTGCTAGTACTGTATATCATCCCACGAGCTGGAACATGGACAGCCATGCTAAAACTAAAGAAGCGCCACCCTTCACTCTTAGTTAGGCTACTTTTAAACTACAGTAGCCAGACTAACCATGGTAGCTACATAAGCAGATAACCAGACTAATTAACTACTATCAAAAGCAGATCATATTCTGCAAAATAACCACTTAGAAACATAAACCTATGAATTAAAATAATAATAACAACTACATGTAATTGATAACATTATTACTTCTGTAAAGATAAGTATGTTACTTGATTTAAGCAGCTGCAAAAATAAGTGTAGCTGTGCTGTTGCAAATAGAGGCAATTAGACTAAAGTTATCCTTCCACGAGAATCTCATGCACATGCCTAGTTAAATAGCTAAAGTTAAGTCTGCCAACAAAAGCTTGTGAGAAGTGCTTCTACATGTAATTTAATGTATAGTAAATAACCTGCAAATGATTGGATTTTGTTTTCCTACCTAACTCTGAGCTATTAGTTCACGGATAATCGTCTGCCTTCTGTGAAAAAAAGGAAAGAAAAGTTGTTCAAACAAATGAGATTACACTAATCCCTGTAATATGAAGACTGTGACAACAAACCCACAATTCAGCACACATTTTCACAAGGCAGTGTGTATTATCTCTCGTTTTATCCCAATATCCACTTGCAATGGGAGTAATTACACTATTATGATAAGGCGACCTGCCAGTTGACCGTTCTGCCTGTTAAGAGTGTTGTATTTTTTTTAAAGCTGTTACTGGTTACACTCTTGTTTTTGATCACTTTCATTTTTTATAGTTTTTTTTCCGCAAATCTGTTGAATTCTTTGCGATTTGTGTTCAAAATCAAACTCCAACCGGTATGTTTTGAATAACTTTTTAAAAACACAGACTCTATATGTTGCCAGGTACCTTAGTGCTGCTGCGTTCACCAGCGAAGCTTATAATGCAGTGCTATTTCAACACTTAACACGATCAGACCCTCATCCTCGGCAGCAGCATCATGCTGGGTGAATTACCGTTATCCGATATAAGCCCTCAGAGAGGAAGTAACTACCTAACACTTTGAAAATTGGTCTATCTTGGAACTGGTTCACTCTAATGAAACACGACCCGCTTCACCTCGCTCTGTCCCGTGTCATGTCCTTCCTCTCCCCCCTTTATTTACGTTGGATTCCTGTTATTCGATCAGCAGACAGCTTTGAGCAGAGCTGATACAGCAGTCTCAAACCACAGGAAAGCTGAACATCATCCCATCCCCACCCCACCCATTTGGACTTTAAGCCTTTTCTATATTAAGAGGAAATATGGAGTGTTGAGCTTTCTTGGGTTCAGCTCATAACGATGTGAGTAAATGAGAGCGTGGCCGCAGCACCGGCACAAGGCGCTACCTGTTCTCCTCCACGCCGGGGGAAAAATGGGCAACTATTTCACCTTGTTTAGTTTAATCTGAAAGGAATGTGGTATCCCCTCTGACTCGGGATGGACTCAAACATATATATAAAATCCCACGTTCCTTCAAATAAAAAAAGAGGAGGACTGGTTTGGGAGATTCATGAAGTAATTCAATTAGCATGTCTGAGTTACTTTGATTAATTTCTAAGGGCAACACAAGAAAGGAGGAGTAAACTGGCACCCAAGTAGCTGACTATGATCAATAACTCAATGTAACTGTCCGCATAGATATTTTTAGCTCTTTATAATTATGTGCATATTTTATTATCATAATCACCTGACAATTTGCACATATGTCTAAGAATTCCTAAGCAGAAATGTGCTTTTTTTAAATATTTTCGTATTTTGTTACCATTTTAGCCTGCTGTCACATGTTTTTAGAAGGTTTCTCACATTAAAACCACAAACTACATTGTTTTTTATTGAAATTTTATATGGTATAACAACACAGGTAAAGAAAAAGCAAAATTGTTTACAACAAATTTTGCCACTGAAGATTTAAAAGGTGAGCATGCGTTTGTATTTAACTGTTCTGAGTCAAAACTTTGTTGCAACACCATTCACTGCAGTTATAGTTATTTTACTAGCTTTGTACTTTTAGATTTTGCAACAAATTCCTAATTCGATTTAGTTCTGGAGTCTCTAACACATAAGTATTCTTTAATACAAGCCCTTCCATTGTAGCCTTGAAATCGTCCAGCCAGAAGGTAAACATCTGCCCCAGTCAAGTCTTTTTCCAGCCTTTGACAAGTTTTCTCATCTGTCTCCACATCAACTCTGAGCAGCTTCCTTGTACACATGATGGAAAAGCATCCCCACATCATGATGCTGCTACCGCCATGTTTCACCATGGGGATGCTGTCTTCATGTTGATGTGCAGTGTGAGTTTTCTGTCTCACATAGAGTTCTGCATGTCGTTCAGCTGGGTCAAGAGCAATTGTTGTCCTGTTGACAGACTTTCACACCTGAGCTGTCCACCTCAGGGACAACGGTGCAGGTTTTTATTTAGAGATAACATATCAATTGGGGCTGAACACAAATGCATACTTTTCAGGTTTTTTAGTTGTACTGTACAAAGATTTTAAACCCATGTATAATTTTCCTTCCACTCCACAACAGAATTTTACTCTTTGTTGGTTTGTCAAATAAAATCCTAATATACATTAAAGTTCAACACTTAACAAAACGTGAAATATGTCTGTTGACACAAATACCTTTGCAAATGGCTGAATATGCAAGAGCCCTACTGGAAAGTGTATATACTCCGCTTGGGTTAGAGCATGTGTGTCTGTGACAGAAAGATCTGTCCGCTTGATTAATGCGCTCACTCAAACTCAAACTGGCACCTGGAATCAATCCCTCCCCCGACGGCCACCCCCACATGCACTATATGTTTACATGTGTGGATTCCACACACTCTGCGCCTTTAGACTGACTGAGGCTGGGTGTTGAGCAGGAGGCACAGATGGGACCGGGGGATTCAGAGCGGAAGAAAGGAAAGGTGTGTGCAGGGGAGGGAACAATAGGTGGACCTGCAGAAGAGGGTGTGGGGTGTCATTAATGGCACACAGGCCCCATCTCCTAATTTGCTCAAATTACCAGCCCACGCAGTGGGGCCCCCTGCCAGCGTCGAGGTGTGAACACAAGAGATCAAATACACCTGAAAATCAGGGAGCCCACCCACTCAACAACACCCACACGAGTCTTTTATGGTTTTTGACAGGTCTGTAAGTCAATGCATGGAGGGGAGACGTTTCATGTGTCTTTTCCCTTGAAGCACGAGTTCTAATGTGAGAGATTTAGTAAATAACACATTAAGGGCAGAAAAAGAAAAGGTAAGATGACCAATAAGACCAATACCTAAAGATTGGTCCTCCATAAAACTGACTCTTCAGAACCACTTCCCATATGGCACTGTCAAAGGTTGCAATTTGCCGTCATCAACCTTCCTCATCTACCTCCTTCCCCTTCCTTGCAAGGTCCTCTCCCACCCACAGCTTTTAGAAACAAGGCGATGACAAATGTGATGGGGCGGTGATGCTTTGGTCACCACAACAATCAGAGTCACCAGTGCCGCACCACCTGTGCCACATACACAAGCACTCATAGAGACTTATTCAAATGTGTTCACAGACACCGAAATGGAATATGCCCCAGGGACACAAAGTGTGTGTGCGTGTGCATGTGGAAGGGGGGGAGTGTGTGTAGGTGTGTTTAGTAGGATGCTAGTCTTTGAACTTTGAATAGGGTGTGTAGCTGACATTGACAAGTCTCTGGGGAAAGAGGGGGAAGCGACAAAAGGTAGCTCTCATTTGTAAAGTGGCCTCTAGAGAGGGAAGAAAGAAAGAGAGAAAGAGAAAGAAAGAAAGAAAGAAAGAAAGCATTTTAAATATTTTATTTTTTTAATGTTATACTTAACCTTAGTTGTGCAAAGAAATGACATGTTGTTTGTTAAATTGTATGACAGATTTTGTTGCTGGTTACATTTACCTTCATTGAGTTAAACAACTTCATGTAGAAGTAACTATGTCAGCAAATATCTGTTTAATTTGCCTTTAAAGGAGACTTGTTATTAATTACACAATACACCTAATATACACTTTGGGCTCTTTTAGATACTTATGTACATCATGGGGCAACATGCAACAGGCACTCCAGGTATTGTTCCTGGATAGATTGCTTATTTAGTACCAATCAGGGTTTCAGGCAAATTCGACCCTTCTCCAGTTTGTATCCTCATGTTGGACCAAGGTGATGTCATTTCATCCCAACCTATTTTCACTTCATGCCCAAACAAAAATCATTTCATACCTGGACACAAACCAAATCTCGTAAAGAGCAGCAACTTCGATTTGCTTATTCACAAATTCATGGATCCATTTTGTATCTCTGCATTATCATTACGTCCCTTCTTACTTCTATTTCAAGCCTGTAAACAAACTGTTTTGTCCTGACAACAAGATAGATGTTAGAGTGATCTTTATTCAGAATGACAACCCAAGTGTAGAAAAGGATCAGACGCAAAGTGGAGTGACAGCGGCGGTGATCATTAAGACTGGAGGTGATCAAAGGGAAGAGGACTCTGACAGGCGAGCAATCATAGATGAGAAGGTCCAGGAGCTCTGGGCATAGCAGAAGCGATGACACAGGTGAGTGAGAGCATCTTTTAAACTGGAGATTATCCAGTAGTGAAAAGGGTGGTTAATGAACACAGAGGGAACAGATCACTCTGGATCAGTTCCTTACAGAGCCGTTTGGAATGGTCCACTGTCAAAGAAGTGGGGAGGAGGCTGAGTAGAAGGTGGAGACAGAGATGAGGTGACATGCTACTTCAGCAAGGAGCAGTGAAATAACGGGTGAACTTTGAGGGAGGCCGGGAGGCGGTAGTTGACCGGGTTGATGCAGCAGATGATTAGATATGGACCGATGATTCGGGGGGTGAGCTTTCGGCAGTCTGTATGCAATTTGAGGTGTTTGGTGGAAAGACTAGATCCCTAAGTTGGCAGGTGGGTCCAGGTGGGTGTTGATGACTTTGCTGCCTCACATATTCCGAGTTGGCGTGAGGGATCGAAGGCATGGCTCGGATCCAGGCTGCTCTGGTACGTTGGACGAACAGTTGAGCAGATGGCCCTTCTAGTGGAAGCCATAGCAAGTCTCAAAGTGTGAGAGGCCGGTGGCAGAGGAAACTTGGAGGTTGATGGCCAATTCTACCCAGAGCAAGGTGCATGGCCAGGTGGAGGGAAGAGAGGAGATGTAGCATCGGAGGTATCTCCCCACTTATTGGTTGGTGTGTTCCGTCTGGCCGTTGGTCTCTAAGCAGAAACCAGAGGAAAGGCTGCAGGTGGTAGTAAATTGTTGACCACAATCAGAGACTACGTAGTGGGGAAAGACGTGGAGGCATATCACCTGTTGCAGTAAAAGCTCCGCAGTCTTCTTGGCAGTGGACAGGCTGGGGAAGGCAACCAGGTGGACTGCCTTGGAAAACCGAACCATGAAGGTGGCAATGGTGGTCATGCTATTAGCAGCAGGTAGACCCATGATAAAATCCACCCATATGTGCAACCAGGGACGAGATGATACAGGGAGAGGTTGGAGGAGACCCATCGGCCTCTGAGAGGAGGATTTGGCTTGGACGCAGGTTTGGAAGGCTTTCACAAACACTCTAAAATCACAAGCCATGGAGGGCCACCAAAGGGCCCGACAGAGGAAGTGCAGAGTCTTGGCAGAACCATCGTTTCTGGAGATGGAGGAGGAGTGTCCCCAGATCAAAGACTCCTGGCAACACTGAAGAGGAACATAGAGGCGGTTGGGTGGGGTCTCATACAGAGCCAGGGAGCTATTTAACACTCATCGGTCGATTTCCATTCCGAGCTGAACGGCGTACTCAAGGGTCTTGAGAGAATCCTTCCCCACCATCCCGTCATGGAGCTAGTCAGTTAACCGTTCGATGAAAATTGTGCGAAGGGTGGAGTCCTTCCATTGGAACTTGGCAGTCAGGGTCCTGAAGTCCTCGGCGTAATGATGTACAGACTGCTGATGTTGGCATAGGTGGAGAAGTTGGAGCTTGTTGTCAACATCACTGGAAGGTGGAACAAAGGTGTTGCGTAGTTCAGCCACAAAGCACGTGCAGTAACACAACTCCGAGCCCTGGTTATAGAACGCCGCCTACTCCTGCTTCTCCGGTCAGCAGTTAAATAAGGAGGGCCACCAGGGAAACAGCAGAAGCGTAGGTGGCTGGATGACACTCGAAGATCATATCGAGCATGGTGAGCAGGTAATCAGATCTGCTGCCATTTGTCTGGGAGGCAGACCTTGGGTTCCGGAGTGGATTGTGCCTATTGAAGGTGTATGTGACTGGTAAACCAAACATTGGCCTCAATTAGCAAATACAGCTTGGAGTGGAGCTGATCAACCAACCTCCAGAGATTGATCATTAACTTATAGAAAATTGCTTTAAATAGCTAGTTCCTGAAAGTGGGTACCAGTAATATAAAGATTAACTGATTCACACTTAGATGCAGTGTTTGGATGAAACTTAAATGCATCAATTTTTAAATGTTTCTTTTAGTAAAATCTGATCAGTTTAGATGAAGGTTACTAAATGAGGTCTTGGAGAAATCATCTTCTGATGCCACTCCTAGTGTGGAGCAGAGCAATTGATCTAATTTTAAAATTGAAGCTATATAGGAACCTAATTTAGAGGTACGTCAATGATATCCACCATTTGTCTATACCTGCTTATCCTTGCAGGGTTGTGGGTGTCTGGTGCCTCTCTCTCGCAGTCATCGGGCAAGAGTGTATGCCCTGGACAGGTTGTCAATCCAACACAGGGCGACACAGAAGCCGTTTTCAAAAGACACACCATTGTGGCATATTAGGGTAATATTGCCGGCACGTTGTGCCTTTTGAATGCACTGTGGCAAGGCACGAATATTGCAGCATTGGTGCTGGCAAGCTTGATAGTTAAATTGCCGCAATATTGTCGCAGCGCTGGACTTATGTATAAATATCACGACTTGGCCCCGTCCGGCACTGTCCTTAAAATGCAAATAAACATAGGGAGTTCATATAGTATTTGTAAACTATATCAGCTGAAATGGCAAACAGGACTGATCCAGAGGTCTGGCAGCTTCTGGCCATTAGAGCTGAAGATGATCGCCAGACAGTTCACTGTAAAGGACAGCCACCTTTTGGAGTAGCTCGCACAAAGACTTGAGGAGCGGGGCTTAAATCGGGATAAAAACAAGTTACATCCAAGCTATTTTGTCTGTTTACCAAGGACTCTTCCGTCTCACGGTTTATACGCAACCCTTAAGGTTGACAGCCACCACACCCCCAGACTACCCTTTATCCTGCCATCACATAATCTTATGTGAAAAATACTTGATTGCTCTACATTTCCACCACAGGCTGGCCACTTATGAATGACTAAAAGGCTCACTGATCCCGGCATTGATGGCGGCATTGTCTTTTGAAACCAGCAAACTCCATGCAGAGGGACCCCAAGCCGGGATTTGAACCCAGCACCACTGAGCATCCTTAAGTCACTGATACATATATTTATAGTCATGATTTGGACCTTTATATGTTCTCCCAGCCCTGTAATTAATAAAGGATGGATGGATGGACGGACGGACGGACGAACGGACAGACGTTGTCCCAGTTCAAACCAAGAAAAACTGCCTGACAAAAATGTGGTCAAAGCTTGGAGCCAACATTTAAAGACACCTTTACTTGATTTAGTATTGTTTTAATTACCCATTCAATACCATTGTGCAATTGTATTTAATAAGATTAATTGGGGTTTTGAAAAACTCAAGATTGATTAAAAACATGAAGAATACATAAAAAACAGTCCTGTACTTAAGATATATAAGATATTTGCACACAGAGGTGTTGTGAAAAATTGCACGATCTGTAAAGTACTGCTGCAGTAACTGAAAGGTTGTATTGAATGTTTGTACAGTATTATTTTATATCAGAGTGTAACTTGATGTACCGTACCGTAGTCCGTTGAATTGTATCAAGATACGGCCTCCCTGCCTTTAAAGTAAATGGTGCCATTTAAAGTAAGTGGAAAGTTGTAGGATAAATAGTTTCTTGAGAACTGTAGTTGATAACCAGGCTCATTCTAATACTAAAGGGGGTGTTTAAATTTATAGTGCATTTTCTGTTACAACTTTTCTTAAGTCTGCAGTTCTCTTCCTTTTGAAAAAAAAAACATGTTTTAAACTCTTTCTGCTAGGACAGCGATGTTACCAACCTGGAAAAAAAATCTCCCGTGTTACATTTCAGGTTGTTTGAAAGCACTTTCCTCTGACTGGAGCAGATGTCTTTTAAGAGTTTTTCTGTTGTTTTTGTGTTGATCCATGAGCTGTTCCAGTTTACACACTCTCGCAATCGAATCACACTGCTCCGACAGGCAGCTCTGGCTGATCAAAGTCCATATACATACATACTGTCTGATCTTTACTGGGGTAGGCTTTCAGTCTGGTGCTGAATCCTGTCACTCACCCAGACAGCTGCTCTCTTACAGTCGTCTGGAGTCTGACTTTTTTTTTTTGCAGTTAAAAGTTTTCCTTCAACTGTTACTCTGTTCATTTCCTTTTGCATCTTTACTCAAAGGAAATAGGTCTCTCTCGCTCTTTTTCTCTCATTCCCCTTGTTGGACAGAGACCAATAACGGGCCTTTTCCATTTTACTTCCCTCAATGCTGAACGAGCAAAGGAGCATCCCAGAGGAACAGAAATATTTTATTAGAGGGATATTTTGAAAGCTCCTATTCTCCTCCTGCCTTTCTTCCTTTCCCGTGAAGGAATCCTGGGATGCTTCAACACTTCTGCGTATGTGTTTGTGTGAAAGAAAACAGCTCACAGAGAGCAAAGATGATTCAAAGTAACAGTTAAATGAAAGGCTGCAAGCTGCAGTCTACTGAATTGCATTGTTTTTCTTTTTATTATTGCTTGGGAGGAGGATTACAGCGGGGGCGAAAAAAAGGGAAAAAAAGCCCAACAGGGACAGAAAGCGAGGGGTTTGGTCTCTGGAGAATTAGACTCAACACAAACAAAAAGGGAAGTCTGTTTTTGCTGACAAACATTTTTTAATGCAAGGCTGTTTCTTTTGGGGAAGTTTGCATCATTTATTTAGTTTATTTCATTTATGAAAAGGCTGAAATTTTAGTATGAAAATATAGCTAATGGATCTTTGGAGACAAGGCCAGTCCAACATTACTCTGGGGCCCTGAGCAGACCAGAATTTGGTTCCCCCATTCCAGTTAAACCCACCAGACACAATTTTTGCCAGATTTTAACTCTGTAAAATTTTATAAATTCATAAAAAGGCAACTACTGGTCTTAATTAAATTAATCATATAATTTTCCCATGTCATATCTGGAGTTTTTCAATATGCACTATGAAAGGAGGGGTGGGTTTATTTTGTTGTGCTTACAAGCACGTGTGAAACATTGATTCCAATTAAGTGTACATTTAAAGAATTTTTAGTTCTGTTGTACTTTTAATTATACATTTTAATTGTTATTCTTGAACCATCAAATAGATTTTTAAAATAGGATCATTCTTTAGCAAAGTAACCACATATTAGAAGTTTTTAAATCTTTTTCTGTGGGAAACCGAGTTCTCTTGGGGGGCCCTTTCTGGTTTGGGGCCCTTAAAGCAACTGCTTAGTTCGCTCATGTCTGAAAGTTTGTCAAGCAACCTGAAACTATGACTGGTGCCATAGTGATCAAACTGTGATTTTTTTTTTGTATGATTACAACTAGTACATAGCCTAATAATTTGAGCTTGTTAAAAATGTGCAAATCATGCACTTTTCAATGTGAAATAAAGGAAAGATAAGTTTAAGTTTGAACATTGGATATTTGTGTTCTGTGTAGGAATTTGAGCGCCCTTAACCCCCCCCAATCCTCCAAAAGGCTGTTAGGGTTCTGTAGCCTCAATAGAAAGATAGGTTTCTAAAATGTTTCCAAAATAAAAACAACTGTATTTAAGAAACTGTTCATTGCAAATGGTTTTTGGTTTATATTCACCTATTTTGCTCTAACACAGAAAATATACCTAGGGTCATTTTGTTTGCACACAGCAAAATAGATCAACATGCATCTGTCCTACTGGTCCCTGCTGAAGCAGTCTCGCTGGTAAACAAACAGAGCGAGGCTGATGGGAGTCTTTGCTGGGCCTCCAAATTATAGCCTGGTTAACCAAACTCTCAGAGCCTGTCCCTTTACTGCAGCACATGTGTGTGTAACATACACACCCACATACATATGCCTGCATGACCTATACACATTGAAGGTACCGTAGAGGCATGCATTAAAAGCACATATGCAATCAGGTTGTGGCAGCTCGTCTGTGCAACAGTTGAGGCCAAGGGTAGAAGGTTTTATAGACATTAGAGAGGCTGAAAGCGAAGCACACCCTGAGGGCCCGTAATAAATATTACCCAATCATCAGGCTCACAGTGTGAGGTTATTACTGATGAAAAAGAATCGCTTGCAATGTAAACACAGGTTTAATGTTTACAGCTTTTAATGTGTGTATCCGCTCTGAGTCTTTGCTGGCAGAAGTTGGTTTCCGCGACCTGAACCTGGTTCAGGGTGGTAAATGATAAGGCTTTGTGGTTTGCAAGTCGTCAGACAGTTGCCTTTTTTTCCAGCATGATGCAAAAACAGCGCTTAGTTAGTGATACAGTCTCTTAAACCACGGCTCAGTGAGAGCAGGTTGGATTGTTTAGACCTTCTCTAATTGTGTATAAATGCGTTCTGCAACTACTGGGGACAGTTTACAGTCCCATGAGGATGCATGAACACAGCAGAGTGATCTATGGTGCCATAAAATCCAGTTAAATTATTTAGAATGATCACTTCTCGCAAAATGATTGGTCATAAATCTCATGCTTCCAGAGTGTATTCCGAGCGGACAATTTAATTGTCAGCTCGAGACCACATCCCAACAACTCAGTTGCCAGAGAGGGATATTTAATGCATGTGACGTTCAAATTCTCTGCTTTGCCATAATGCAACACCGCAGAATAGATTGGGTTTGAGGGACAGTGTTTCACAACGTAATTGATGTTCCTCATGGGACCCAGCAGTTGATGAGACTCTGCTCAAGACTCAGTTTAGACTCTATAAAGCTGGCGTCATCTGAGTCTTGGCTAGGGGGAGAGCAGACATGACATGAAATCTTTAACAACCCCTAGAACAACCAGAATATATGTGGAAAATCCTGGATCATAGGTCACACAATCGGACCATGATCATTTATCTCCCGGGAAATTTCCCCAAACTTTGATGATCTTTCCTTCATTAAATCTGTGATTTTTCCAAGGATGAATGTAGCTGATTTCTTCCGAGGACATCTCAGGCTGCAGGCTATGAAAGTGAGCTCCATCCTCTTGTCATCTTTCTCCACACGCCCACCTTGCTGTGAGTCATTTCTGACCAGTCACCTAATGGGCTCGGGATAATTACAGGCTAAGGTTTTAAGGCAAATGCCAATCTCAGAGAGCACTGCGTCAGCCGAGACAAACTAACATTAACTCTTTCAGCAAACGGAGCACTTGGAAGCAAGACCTGGCATAAGCGAAGTCTTCCCCTAGAATTTGTGCTGTCCCTGTTAAATACGAGTACAAAGCCTTGAAGAAAAATTAATGTCATTGTCAAGGCATCATCTTGTTAAAATTAAAAAACACATTTAATTTGAGAACATTTAGTAAGTGGGGAAAAGCATGCATGTTAAATGTATGTTGTAACACAATAATAGGCACCCCTAACAAACTCTTTGAGTCCATTTCTTATGTGATTGCTGTTACTTGGAACTTCTTATTAGGAATCCCTAACGTCCTGTTTCTCTGGGATATAGATTTGGTGTGACACTGAGGCCAATTTCTCTTAGGCACTTTTCAAAACAGGAAACACAAGAGCATACGCCATTCAAGTGAGGGAGATGTGTTTTTCATCATAAGTCAGAAACAAGAAAATAGCCACACACCTAAGCTGGCCAATGTTAGAGTCAGAGCAATAAATATAAAGTTTCAAACAACTGGCACTGTGACAAAAAAAAAGGTGGAGGAGGAACCACATTTATCTTGGATAACTGAAACCATGTGCATTGGTCAAGTGAAACTGAGATACAGCTTTTTGTCCAACATTCCAGGTGGTTTGGTAGGAAACAAAAGAACGGCATGCCCAAAAATGGTAGAGGATCTGTGATGCTGTGGAGCCATTTCTCTTCCAAAGTCCAAGTTTATGGTGTTGCTTTTTTCAGAAAAGTGAAATGAGTCTTCATGAAATCTCTGACACTGATCTAAAAAAATATTGACAAACCAACTTATAAATGGTTCATTAGACAAACTAATCTGACAAATTGCATGGTCATTTCAGTTCTCAGACCTAAATCCTATAGATATGCTGTGAGGTGTGCTGAGGTGAAAAGTCTGTCCTACTGACAAAAGTTATTATTAAAGGCAGGCGTACTGAAAACAAGGTGTTTCTTGATTTTTCAGAGTGAGGTCATGCTACTGAAATAAAACATATATTTGCTTTAGGGCTTTTCACACATCTTTAGCAAAGGTGCCAGCAAATGAAGACTTTGTTTCATGGACTAACTTACAATAAACGTCCCTTCGAGATGTACGAGCTGTGACGATGGCCAAACAAAACATACGGCAAATTTATTTCAAACTTTAAATGCTCCAAAACTAAAATGCATGGTACATTTACAGTCATGGGGTGGTTTTGAATGTTTATGTCTGTGTGCAATTGAGCATCCACGATGGCATCCCTCCTTACATTGGTTTGGGTCCAATGCTCTTCAACATTCCTCTCACCTACCTTCATGTATATACATACATATATTCTTTTCCCCTGTCTCCTTCCTTTTCCTCCCTCAGTCCTGCCTCTCCTTGTCCTTCCAGTTTCCAAGCTGTGGCACTGGAAATGGTCAAGTGATAGCTGATAGGTCCCCTGCGAGTGCTACTGCTTGTCTGCCTTCACGCCATGCGGTCACTCTATCTGTCTTTCCCGTGTGTCCATAACCCACATAAATCATCATCAGTCAAACTCCACGGACAGGGACAACTGAAAGAAATACCCCTCTGTGAGTGTGGTGTTAGTTTTACCTCGCATAATGAAAGCAGGGGCTAAGCACTCTTGGATACATGAGAACAGTGTGTCTTGCAGATGTACTATAAATATTTTGGTACTAGCTGGCTAGTTTGCAGAGAGGAAGTAGACCAGTGAAATACACAGAGGAAGGGAAACGTGTAAAGTGGAATGTTGGCCTAGCCCGACTGTCTGTATTGTCTTTAGCACCTACAGAAGGTTTCGGTCCAACAAAAATGCTCTTTACAGGGGTTCCTGTTCCCAGTCGGGGTCTTGTACCTATCCAGGATATGCTGCGTTTCCTGCGAGCAAATCCTCCAAACCAGTCTCCAAGCGGTCAAAGTTTGATTAATAGCATAATCATGGATGATCGACGTATGTTTCAAAGGAAAAACCTGCGGACTTTACTGGCACTGTGGTGCAAATCAATGAAAGGCTGTAAGAGGGGGGAAAAAATTGAGCATAGCTAATGCTACAAAAGCTGCAAATGGAAGGGAGGTCAAATATGGTTGGCAGGTTTAAAATGTTTGGTTGCAGCAACGTAAAAGAAATCTACAATTTAAATGTGAAAGTAATGAAAGAACTGAACTCCCTGTGTTTGGCATTTTACTGGCCTAAGCCCCAGGCCCTGTCACCCAACCCCGTGAAAGAGCAACACAGACACACATCGAAAGTGAGCCGACATGCACGCTCCTGCACATGGACGCTTTGAGCACAGTGACAGCAGGTGGTGTGAGACACGTCAACGACTAAAGGTTCGCTGGCAGACTCAGAAAGAGTTCTCAGCTCTGCTCTCCAGTCGCTCAGATCTATCATTGGGGCTCTTTAATGGCAGCCTTCATCACATATTACTGCCTTATTTTCTCTCTCCATCTCCTAGCCCGCAGAAGTTCCTTTTTTGTTCCTATTTTTAAGTACAAGTGATCTCAATTAGGGACCTCCGTGAAGGCAGTAGGCGGCAGACAGTCAGAGCAATACGAGCGGGGAGGAAACTGTCTTTATACCCCCTCCTCCAGACTCCCACCCACCCTCCTGCCACAAGCAGCGAGCAGGCGCCCCCTCCTTGCCTCCATCTCGTTTAACAATAATAATAATAATAATAATAATAATAATAATAATAATGGCTTGCATTTATGTAGTGCTTTTCAAGACTCTCAAAGCGCTTTACAACTCCATTATTCATTCACTCTCACATTCACACACTGGTGGAAGCAAGCTATGATTATAGCCACAGCTGCCCTGGGGCAGACTGACAGAAGCGAGGCTGCCATATCGCGCCATCGGCCCCTCTGGCCAACACCAGTAGGCAAGGTAGGTGAAGTGTCTTGCCCAAGGACACAACGACATGTAGCAGGTGGAAGCTGAAATCGAACCCACAATTTCTGGGTTGCAGGCTGACAACTCTACTACTGAGCTACAGCCGCCCAGAAATTCTCCTCTCTGCCTTTTCTGGGTAAAATATCAGACAAACTGTCCATGTACAGCCTTCTTCAAGTTCTATACAAGTTACTGAAAGTAGTTGCACATAAAAAATGCCCAGACACACCATCATACTAACAGGCACGCCACAGAACGTGCCGTCCTCATCCCATAGGCTCATAGTGATGTCAGAGGCTCGGTTAAAAACAGTCATTAAGGGCTTAGCTCTGATCTGGGATCAGTGCGTATGTGACTCGCATCGATGAGGTCAGGAAGAATAAAGCTGAGACCCATCACCATCCTCTGTCCAGTTCACAAATTGGTGCACTATCTGGGACGCTAGTTTCAAGGCGGCATGTGTATTCTTTGGGTTGATTGGCTGGCAGACTGGGTCTTTGGCTGGTTTTGATGCAGAGCCCAGTGGGCTCACTTGATTGGCCTGCTGGCAGGCCACTGGGCTGGTAGCCTGCCAAATGTGGAAACATCCCGTTAGAGCTGAAAAATCCTGGTCCTCGTCACTAGAAACCTATAATTTAGCGTCTTGAAAAATCCAGCTCTGTGAAATGGATCCTTAATCCAAAGTCTTCAGTGAATGCACTTTTTCTTTTGAATGATGAGAGTGCAGTGTATACTGATGTAAGAATAGGGGTTGTAAGTGTTTTATTGTTTTTCTTCAGAACCTTAACTTCGCTAAATGGCATGAGTGCAGAGGCTTTAGGCAAGACAAGAACACAATAAGTACCATTACAAATAGCATCATTACTTCTCTGGATAACAAACCCTGTTGTGCTGGGCTCGTTGTAGATCTTTCTAAAGCATTTGATTGTGGAGATGAGGGCCTTCTCTTATAAAGGCTGCTACATGTAAGCTTTTGTGACGATGTATTAAATTGATTTTTATTCTGCGTACCAGGAAGAACCCAGTTTGTGTCTAGAGGTAACTAGAACTCCACAGATTTAGAGGTGAAGACTTGTGTTCTTCAAAGGTAAATCTTGGGACCAGGTATTTTTTGTTATTTCTACTTCTATAGATAATCTTGGGATAGGTCGAGTTCCAGGTATGTTTCACTCATATGCAGATTATACGCTTGTGTGCATCTGTACTCCTTGGTGTGTACAAAGGAGTCATCTTTACAAGTAGCAACAAACTCTTTTAAATCTGAATTCAAGCCTTTTCAAAGTTATGTGCTCAATGTAAAACTGGTACTTAATGGCAAAAAGACAAAATATTAGATTTCTACAAACTTCCCCTTCAGTTACTCCAATTCTGTGGACATCTTTATCCCTTTCAACAGTGGGTCACTTTTTTAGTGGTTGCTATTCACTATGTTGGTATTTGTTTGCCAAATACAAAATGACTGGTGACTGAATCCAGTATGCCCAGCAGAGAGAACTTGGTTCTGGGAGTGAGATCAAATGAAAATGACCAAACTTTAGCTTAGGTTTGGCAACCAGTGGAGTTTGGTAATTGCTCAGTGACCAGGCAACTACAATTAACAGTAAAAACCTACTAAATATTATTTTAAAGTAGGAAACAGTGCATCTGATGGTTCTTTGGGCCAACCTGCCTTTCAAACATTTTCTCCTCATTGGCGGAAGGATTTACAGAACATACTTTGATTTGTTACCTTCATTTAGCAGTTTTAAGCAACTTTTAAATCCAAAACGGTATTGCTGCTTTTAATCACCTTTTTGTTTACAGGATATTTATGATTTATTTAATTGTCAGCTTGTTATGTGTTCATGATTGATCATTGTGTTAATTTGTATGTTTCTCCAGTTTTTGTATTTATGGATGAAGCTTTTGCTGCTCATCTTGTTGAGGACTCTCTGGCATAAGAGATGTTGTAAGTTGCATGTGTTCTGCTTGAACTGCAACATTGTGCCATGCTGTCATCTGTTCCTAGTGAGGAGTTGTTCATCACAAAGTTACATAGTTCCCTTTAAAGATCAGAGTGCTCACAAGAAGGCAGAGAGAGATCTCGCTTTGTTAGTTTGCTGTCAACATTATAGACAGCGGTTGCGCATATTAGCAGTTCACACGGCCCGTGTCACTCCGAGCGGGACCGGCAACAGAAACTTTTTTTTCTGTGTTTGATAACTCGACAGGACAATTAGTCACAAAGTGTCAACCGACTTGGAACTTTTTAAAAAAGCAAGTAATTGAAACTGAGAGGCAGAAATACAATATAACCATAAATCACAATGTGCACATCGGTACACTGTGGTTCTCTACTGTTAGTGACTTCTCCTACTGTGCGATGACTCCAAGCCAGTGTAACACAGTAGATGAAAAACACAAAAGCAGAGGGAGAAGATCCAGCTGCGCGCCAGGCGGGCTGCAGACCTACTGCACGGCTGAGTAGCTTCATGCTCGATTCATTACTGCACCCTGTTAGGGCTGTTAATGCAGGATGAAGAGCAGTCAGGTATCTTGTAAAAAAAAAAAAAAAAAGGCCCAACAGTCCAGGATTTATATGTTAAATCTTCTGTATGGAATAAATCTGCCAAAGCGAGGCAGAAAAGTAGTAATTTTATTCAACAGCATAGCTTGGCAGTCAAAAAGTGCCTGTCTGCTGTCTCTCCTGGACATCAAACAGTAAATTTTAAGCTTGCACGGGGGTTCGGTCCAATACCTCTGAATGCCAGAAAGCAGAGCCTCGCTGCGTGAACGTGCAGCATATCCTGTACTACCGGGAGCTGGAAGACAGATGCTGGATGTGCAGCGGGGAAGCAAAGCGGGGTCAGATGGGACAAACAGTCTTTGATGAGCAAGCTTGTCAGGGCTAAAGTCACGACTGGGTTAGCTGAGGGGGGAGTGATTGGTGGGGGCTTGGCATGAGAAATTGTGCAGGCACTGAATGAGCATTAAACTCTGCCCCTCAAATATTAATCCAGGGATGATTGTTTTGTCGAAAAAAAGTTCCTGAGTTCATTTATAGCACCTATTTGTGGGAATTCTACACAGAAAAAGCCATGGAAATCAGCCAATCTACAGTTGAATTCCACTCCAAATTGGAGTCAAAATTAAAACTAATAAATCTGATCAAGCTGAGGGCATGAAATATACTCAATTGTTGTTAATATTTCATCTCGAAGATTTCCATGTCATCCGTAACGTGCCCCAAATTACATTTGAGCTTGGAGGCTGTCCACATTGCTCCACGTGTATTCTGCGAAATTATACTTGCTGAAACTTAACTCCGCTGGAATAACTGCCTTCATGGTTCCTGCAAGGCCATGTTTATGATTATTACAGATTTAATTACTACTATTCACATTTATTCATCCATGAATTGTTAGTTAATCTTTGAGAATGTTTGACAATGTGAACCATATTTCTGGTGTTTGGGGCACGGCGAGGGGAAGTGTAACTCAATCACTACTTTTTTTTAACCTCCTACGCCCCTCCACCTCATCCATATGATGAGGTGCCAGATGCATGCCAGCGCTCTCAGACTATATATATATATATATATATATATATATATATATATATAAAAACATGTCATTTTATTTAAATATTGAAGCTAAATCTAACTTCACAACATGAGAACAAACAGCACAAACCCCTCACCGGATCCAAATAAACTAACATCTGCGCCTCCAAGTAGTCTAATTTATTTTTGAAAGAGGCCTGCAGTATCAAAAGCTTTTGTCTCAATGACTCTGAGCAATAAAAGCCTGTTTGGGAGCAGCGGAAAAAAAAGAACACAGAATGGTAATACACATGCCGCTGTGTGATGTGGCACTGAGAAAAGTCTCGCTGGGAGACTGATGGGTAATTAGACTGAGAGGGTGGGGGTGGGTGACGGGTGCTGCCTGCAATGGAGAGCCTCACCGAGGGTAGAGGATGCCCTCTACAGTAGAGGTGAGAGGGGCAATATGCTTATTTAATTTTTTTATTATTATTTTTTTATTCTGTTATATTGATGTAAAGATGCTCTTTCTCTTTTTTATTACTAGTGGCAACTGTAGTTTTTGTTTTTATTTATTCAGATGATATGTATGGTAGAGGTGAGAGGAGCAGCATTTTCATTTAACAATTAAGAAAAAAAATGTCTTTATGTTATTTCTTTATTTTCAGCCTGTTGTGTTGATGTAGAGATGACCTTTGTGGTTTTATTACATTTTATTTTATCTCTAGAAATAGTGTTCTTATATTAACTTATTGATTTTTTTTTTTACTCTATTTACTTAGATTTTTCTGGTCTTCAATAGATAACAGGGAGGCAGCATCACCACTTTACATTAAAAAATGTTTTTCTTAGGCTCATTGTTTAATGTTGATGTGTGGATGTGAATGTGAAATTGATGCTTTTTTCAGATTAGATTATACATATTGAACTGATCTTTTAACGGTAACTGTTTTTATTTTTATTTTTCACACCAAAAATGTAACATTAAAAATGAAATGTTTTGGGGATTTACTGTTTTTAGAGTGATGTTTTCTAATGGGAGCTTTATTTCTTTTTTATTTCGTTATTTGACTTGACTTGAACATTTCAATATAAATAATTTTAGGGAGATGCTGCTGCAGTTGTTATGCAATATAAAAATGCATAAGCCTTTTTACAGATTTTTTTTTTTTTACTATAAATATGTGATCTGAAGGCAGTTTTATAACCGAAAAATGGCCCCTGGGCGACTTGCTGTGATATTATTGTTACTGGGTTATTAGGCACAGTTCTAATGTTTTCAGCATTATGAAGGTGATTTGTTTTGGGATGCCAGTGTGTATCTAAGCATGTAAGCGAGCACTCTAAATTACCATGTTTTATTTCTAGCGCATGAATGAAGTGGAAAAAACAGATGTGAGAGAAATATAGAGATTCAGAAATTGTTTTCTTCTCTTACTCCTGTCGAAATAAATTAAATAGTATTAAAATAACTGTAATTTTAGAATATATTATAAACTAGGGCGTAATTTCTGCATTGCAAAAAAGTAACTCGGGGGTTTCATCTTTCAGCGTTGGGTGCATCTGGTTTCGTTTTCTTCTAATGAAACACGTATGTAATTGATTTAACACATCGTGTGCGGCCCAAAAAACGGTGAAGTTGTGTTTTTTTTATTTTTTTTATTTTTTTATGCGAGCGACTTTTGTAGAAGCGGTTGTCTGGTCGACGGGGATGACTTAAAGCAGAATACCTTTAGCTACACATAGGCTACACCTGCGCAACAGCTCTCCCCTGCGCCCGAAGTGAAACCCTACTCCTGCGCATCTACCTGACTCACCGCTCTCCGGTGACTCAGTGGCTCCAGCCTGATGGAGCTCTCTCTTAGTGCGCTCCTGTGAGGCGCACATTGTCAGCGCGCACGGCATCGCGGTAACTCAACACTGTCAACGACTGAAAATGACCACTTCAGACGTCAGGAGCGCACTGACGGTCCACGGGAGCGGTGACATGTCGGTACGTACAGTAGATGCGCGCGTAATCTCCCGGGAAACAAAAAAACGACAACAAAAAAAAAGCGGTTATCCGGGGCAGAGCACATAGAGGCGTGATAGATCGCGGTGGAGCGGATCTGACTCCAGACACCACGTGTTGGAGTCGCATCAGCGCAATAATTGCCGGGGCGCTCGGGCTATATAAACCACAAAAACGCCTGCGCACGGGGAACCCCGGCCTCCAAACACTAACCACATTCACGGCCACAAAACGGGAATCGTTTTTTTCCCCTCCTCCTTTATCTCACCGGCGATCATTTCTTTTCCTTTTTTTCCCCCCTCTTCCTAAGGGTTTTTAACCCTGTATACAAAACCTGCTTCTCTGCCGGAAGACTTGCAGAAAGATTTGTTGAATTTTGCAGGCGTCCCGGGATTATAAATAGGCTTGTTAAGTATTGTTGAAGCGTAATCTTTTCGCTTTGAAACTTTTCTTTATGTGTACATAGCCTGCGGGTTCTCAGAGTGGCTTTCAGTTTGGCACAAAGACTTCAATGACGCACCTGGAGGAGTGCTTTGACTTTCTAACCAAAGGAAGGCAGACAAAACCCCTTTAGATCGTCTGGTTTTACTGTAGTACGCGCTCGGAAATTTATTTGGTTTTTTTTTTTTTTTTTCTTTTACAGTCGCACAAGTGAGAGCGCGCCTGCGCTGCGGCACGTGGATTCCTCCCTGGAAAAGCTCTCGATTTAGGAAAAAACACGTTTTTAAAGCTGTTTTTCTTTTCTCCCAGGAGAAGCTTGCTTTGTAATCGAGAGAGTTTTAGAAAAGCGCAGAGCGCTCAACCGAGCTCCCGATAAACTGAGCAGCAACGAGCGTCTCCCTGAGCGTGTGTGGGAGAAAGGGAGCGAGACAAGAGCCTGAGAGCCTCTCTGTGCGCTCTTCTGTTAATCCACGGTGTTGTGATGCGAATTCCCGTAGATCCCAGCGCCAGCCGGAGGTTCAGTCCGCCGTCCAGCAGCCTCCAGCCGGTACCAGGAAAGATGAACGACGTGAGCTCCCCGGCTGGCCAGCCGGACGCGGCGGCCGCTGTGCCGAGGCTTCGTCCGCCGCACGAGAACCGCAGCATGGCCGAGATCATCGCCGACCACCCAGCCGAGCTGGTGCGCACCGACAGTCCCAATTTCCTCTGCTCGGTCCTGCCCTCCCACTGGCGGTGCAACAAGACGCTGCCTGTCGCCTTCAAGGTGAGCCCACATAGAGTAATGCGCTGCTAGATTTGAGGGAATCCCAATAGGAACCTAGAGGCTACCATGCTACAATCAATTTACGTTGTCCGTAATCTGTTATAAATAGAACTGCGCTGCTGAATACGACCATATGGTTTAATTCCATATGAGACCTGAACTGATCTGGATTTGGATTCTATATTACGCATATGTACCAGACCTGTGAATTACAACTTTTGTTGCTATAAAATAAACTGAATAGAAGCTGACTTTATTTTATCCACGGTTCTCCAAGTAGGAAGCTTTTTCTTGTCCTTCGTTAATTATAACTAATATTGTTTTTTTCCTAAAATGTAATTATAGTCCGTTTTTAATTTGAAGTTTCCTTTCAAAAATAAATTAACTGAAAAGTCAAATTTTCTTAAAATTTTACTACAAAATGGCTGCTTATTATTATTATTATTATTATTATTATTATTATTATTATTATTATTATTATTATTATTATTATTATTGATGTTCTGGGTCCACCTTTTCAGATTTTTAAGTTAATTTTAATTCTTTATGATTAAAATGATCCATCACGAAAATAATTGGTGATATCACAGTTTTAATACACAATCTTGGAAGAAAAAAACAGGAACCAAATGTTTTCATTTAATAAAGAAAAGCAACCAATATACCTTCTAACATAGTTTTTATTACAGTTATGATGTTTTGCTCAATATTTATTTGCTTTTACTTTGATTTTGATGATTAGACTTAAACCCTTGAATGTGTATTTCTTGTAAGCCTGTGAAGTGGACTAGCATTGTGAGGCAACAGGTGGAGGAGGGGGTAGCCCTGTGTTGGTCCATGCTTCATACAGCCAGAGAAAACTTCATTCATTCCTGCTGTTTCTTTGGCATCAAAATAACTATACATAATCTTTAGGAATAATATGATGTAACATTTTTAACAGTTTTGAGACTGCAACTTTAAACCTTATTTAATTTTAAAACCTCTGCAGATCTTGATACCCATCAACCCTTGCCTGGTTTTATATTATCAACAGTTACTAAGATTGTTAAATCCTTAAAAAAAAACATTACAGCATTAAAAACAACCATATTTCTCCACTATCTTCATATTTCAGAATTTCAAAGTATCACTTCTTATCATAGCTTTTTCAGAGGGAGTTTCAGGTAAGCTACAGAACAAAATCTTCAATAAACAAACCTTAAAAGCCTCTAAGAATAATGTTTTTAACATTTTAGGCCTAGGTGCTTTTGAAGCCTTGTCATTTATTTTCTTCCCTGATAGTTCACAGATAAAAATGAGGCCCTTTTAATTAGGCAGCTTATTACTCAGAGGATGGATCAAAGACCCTGTTCAGTGGAAATGTGTAGCTGAAACTCTGGCTTGGAATTAAACGTGACACTTTCTGAAATATAAGTGTTATTTCCCCCGTCCTTAATACGAGGGGGTCTGTAATTATTGCGGGGCCTTTTATCTGCATCCAAGAAGCTAAATGATAACACAAGGCCTCTACTCTCAAGATGGTTAACATCATAACATTTATCTTGTTGTCAGAACGGTTCAGAGGGATAAATTAAACCCATTTATCAACATAATTTGGAGAAGGATGGCATAATGGGATTTATTAAAAGAGGAACTGTTTAAACTGAAACTGTTCCTTGATGTTTGTTCTTTATTTTTTCTGCTAGATTTGAGGAGAATTAGATTCGGCCTTAACAATTCTAGTATTTCTTCCCTTCGTGTTCTCGACAGGTGGTCGCCCTGGGGGACATACCTGACGGGACCGTTGTCACCGTGATGGCGGGCAACGACGAGAACTACTCCGCAGAGCTGCGGAACGCCTCGGGGGTGATGAAGAATCAAGTGGCCCGCTTCAACGACCTTCGCTTTGTGGGCCGCAGTGGCAGAGGTGAGGCCCCCAGACTCTCTCCCCGCTCTCCCTCCTGCAGCTTGCACGGAGCCATTAGGGTTCAGTGGTGTGGATTAGTGGCCACATTCCCAAAGTGGCAACCACATAATGATCTCCCTAACTCCAGGGGCTAAATCCCACAGCCCATCTCCTTGAGTCTGAGAGGCGAAGAATGTTGCTCCCCACCCACTCTGCGCCCTTAAAAACAAGGCATCGTTACAGTTTATCATCAAGAATAGGCAGAGCAGCTTCTTGAAATAAAAAATATATATTAATGAAATTTTAATAAAGAAGCGATTTTTCCTTTTTTTTAAATTTTTATTCACCTTTCATAACCTCAGACCCATAAACATGCTGGGTGGTGCTGCAGCCCAACGGCTGATCACTCTCTGCCCACATCCTCAGGCTGCCGAAGTGAAACAAACTCCTGTTCAGTCCAATAACATTCCTGGAATGTTTGGCATCACTAAGCGATACTTCACATCACTCACTGCTCCCATCACTTGTCAGTAAATCATCTTAATTACAGGATGACACTTGGCACTCACAACTAGCTCCCAACTGATCCCCGTTCTCTGGAACACTTGGTTTAATTGTTCTTTAAAGACTCCGGATAGCTTTTACCGCACATAAACTGATCGCAATGGGTGCCACCGCTGTCAAAAAGGGAGGAGTCGGGGATGAGGAGAGGGTCGCGTAGACGCCGGACCGGTTACCACGGAAACCTTTCCTTGTATCTCTTTTGCTGTGACACAGAATCTAGTAACAGGAAGTGACACAGGAGCCAGGAGGGTAGATCGGACTACAAGGTGTCTGAAATGAATACCCCGTGGTGACAGATAAGTACAAGCAGAGAGAACCGATAGCATGTTAGATAGCTAAAAGTCATGCCCAGAGAGGAGGCCGGACCCAGCCGAGATGGATCGGGATTGATGATTACAGGCCTGATGTGGGTGATGATAGCATGGATGCATCGAACAGGTTATTTAGAGAGGAATCAGATACTCCTGATAAGATCATTTTACTTCATAGTGTTGCATAGGAATAACCTAATAATAGAACTGCAAGTACAGTATTCATATTCCTTTCACATTTCCACATCTTGCGACAATACAACTACAAGCTTCAGTGTATTTTTCGTTTTATGCGATTAGATATTAATCGGGCATTAAGCAGTGGGAGACAAAATCAATAAAATCTGGAAAGTGTGGCATGCTTTGCACACGTTGCAGATCCACCTTTCACTGCAGTCACAGCTGCAAGTCTTTTGGGTAATGTCTCAACAGCTCTGCACTTACAAGCTGAAGTTGTTGCCTATTTTTCTGGACAGAATAGCTCTATTTTAGTCGGATTGGATCAGCAATTTTAAAGTCTCAATTGGATTACGGTCTGGACTCCTAACACATGAACATGCTTTGTTGAAGCTCTGGCTGTATGTCAAGGTCATCATTGTGGTGATGGTCCTCTACTGTGGTCTCAGGTACTTTTCAGCTTCTAACAGGATTTTAGCTCCATCCATATTCCTGTTTATTCTGACCGGCTTTGTTGCATTTACTTTTTTTTAAAGCAAAAAAGCAATGCATGATGCCGCCACCACCATGCTTTACTGTGGGGATGTAGTGTTTAGTGTGGTGCAGTGTTCTTTCTCACCACTGATAGCATTTGAATGTGGGCCAAAAAGTAAAGATTTTGGTCTTATCTGGCGAGAATGCTTTCTTCCACGTGTTTACTGTGTTCACTAAATCTCTTGTAAAAAAAAACAACTCACATTTTCTTTCTTTCTTTCTTTCTTTCTTTCTTTCTTTCTTTCTTTCTTTCTTTCTTTCTTTCTTTCTTTCTTTCTTTCTTTCTTTCTTTCTTTCTTTCTTTCTTTCTTTCTTTCTTTCTTTCTTTCTTTCTGCAACTCATCCATAAAGGGCAGATTTGTGGAGCACGTAACTAATAGTTCTCCTACCTGAGCTATGGATCTCTGCAGCTCCTCCAGTGTTACCATGGCTCTCGCTGCTGAACTGTGCTCTCCTTGCCCAGCTTGTCAGTTTAGTCGGAATGTCCTCTCTTATTTGGTTTCAAATGCATGCCACACTTTTAAGATTGTATTTAAAATCTAACTGTTTCATTCATTTTTCTTTCACTACATAATCATGCCCTTCCTTCTGTTGGTCTGTCACATGAAATCCTAATAAAACACATGGAAGTTTGTGGTTGTAATGTGGCAGAGGATGAAAAAGTTCAAAGGGGGGTTAATACAGGTTGGTGATGCAGCTGGCGTCCCGTTTTATTTTGCTGCTCCCCCATGCACCTCGATGGAGGTATGTGGGATACCTGTTGCTACTATCTCCCTGGTCCATCTCATCCCGACTTTGAAAGGCGTGTTTATTGAGGTTGTAAAGTGGAAGAGGGGAGGGTCCACACGCGTAGATGGCTGCGAGTGAATGGGCAGCTGTTTGGTGGAGCTGCTGCTGCAGCATCCCCTCCCATCCTCCCTCCCTCCCTCACCCTCTCTCCCTCCCGTTCCCTGCTTGCAGACGCCCTTGCACTGCGCGTCTGCATACCTCAGAAGTTAGCAGAGCTGCTGACTTGGCTGTTGAGATCTGATTCAAAGCATTCCCCAAGCATGAACATGGGAATATACACGCCTGCACAGACAAGCGCTCGACCCCAAGGCAACAACTGCTGGGGATTATCAAGAGAGGAAGTGACTATTAAAATGCCTCTTGTCGACTCACACATTATTACAAATTCTTGATAATGAGATACTGGCTCCGGCAGTCCTGTTCTACCAAAAATATAACTAAACAGAACTTTTTCAAATCATTTAATCTTGCTTTTTGTTCCTCCTTTTTAGGTCAAAATCTCTTTGTAATCGGATCCCTACAACACTCATGACAGGACTGATTTTAGAGATAAATACCAGACATTGTCTATGCAGATGGCATATCCTTTGATGTTCTTTGATGTCACCACAGGCAAGAGCTTCACACTGACAATCACGGTATTCACCAACCCACCACAAGTGGCCACGTACCATCGAGCTATAAAGGTCACCGTGGACGGACCTCGTGAGCCCAGGAGTGAGTACCGATGCATGCACTTGCAGCAAAGTAAGGGAGTATGCATGAACACACTAAAAATGTGTCTTTCAGTCGAGTTTGTCTTTAAAAGACACATCAGTGAGTAACAAGAAAGGGAATGAAAACTGTAATCTACATTAAAAAAGCCTGAGACAGAAAAAAAGTCTGCACACTATATTTTCCATAATGCCACTCATTAGACTAAACTTTGAGCCACCAAACTGTCCTGCAAGAACAGGTTGTAGATCTGCTTTTCAGTCTTAAAGGGGAAATTGCTTGAATTAATATTCAGTAAAGTTATTAGTAATAATTCCCACACATGTAATAATAATCATGCTGCTGTTAATTGGTGGAAAAGTACAGCCATATTTAGGTATAAAAGTCCCTTCATCTCAGTGTGATCTCTTTAGTCGGATAGTTTACAGCCATGTGATCACACCAATAATGCTCCAATTCGTATCCGCCATGTTTTGCAGCTACAACGAATAGAATCTGAATCAGCTTTTTAGGTGTTATAACAGTCTTGCATCTCTCTCACTCACCATAGTTCAGACATAATACAGAGGGAAATGTGTCATGGCATTGCAAGTGTAGGCTGCAGGCAGGTGAACAGTCTTGCATCCTCTTCCCTATCCGTTGTAGAAACATCATCCCCAGGAATATTTTCGAACAAAATCCAGCTGATTCAAATTCACAATGAAATCGAAACATCAGGATTTGGGGTTGCTCAGTATGTTTCTCACTCATTTTAAATCAATCAGATGCCAAAATGAATTAAAATGTAGTCCCTCCGTCTGACGAGATATTAGCCCTCCACAACTCTGACAGTTTCTTCGCTTATCATCACTTCTCAGTTCCCTACTTTAGCTGATTTTAGCAATATATATATAAGACTTTATTAGTGGATATTAACCATCTAAACTTTCACAAAAGACATTTGTTATGTTGCTGCTATGCTCAGGTGTTGATTATTTTACTCCCTAAAAATGGTAAAGGAGTAAAATCATACCAAACCACCATTTTTGTTAGTGCAAAATGGGGCCATCTTCTATAGGACATTCAGTACCAACAACACAACACTTCAAACTCACCATACTAGAAGTACTCAATGTTCCCCCATTTCAACATCCAACAATTTAAAGTGTGTTTTTTTTAGATTGCACTCCTTATCAGCTGTAAGAAAATAGTTATTGTGGTTGTTTGCCTTGAATAAATACTATACCAGAAGGAGGTCGCTTGAATTTATTTTGGTTTGATCAAACATCATTATCTCTCATGTAACAAGTCGCTCAAACAGGGATCAGACTTGAATGGATGAAAAAACTGTACATTACAAAGTCTTTAAGGATCAATCCGTCCATCCATTGTCTATACCCACTTACCCTTGTAAGGTTGCTAGGGGCCACTGATGCCTATCTCCAGCAGTCATTGTGCTGGAGGCGGGATGCACCCTGGACAGGTCGCCAGTGCATCACAGGGTATTTAAGGATTAATATGCTATATTGATATAAAAGACTGAATTATATACTGCTTTTCCAGTCATACAGATCATTCAAAGTGTTTTACACTAGAGCCACCATTCCATTCAATTCAATTTATTTATATAGCGCCAATTTGCAACAGATGTCATCTCAAGGTACTTTACAGGAAAAGTCATTTCAATTCAATTGTACATACGTTCCGATCGGTTTAAAGTTTTCTATTTAAACAATCCCAACAGATTGTGTCGAAACACCTTGACCCATTCAGACTCACAGACATTAATACACTGATTGGTAGTAAAATGGCTTGCTTAAAATTGAAGCAGGAAACAATGATTAGCTTCCTGTACAAAGTAGGGGGAAATTAGTGTTTTAGTTTGAGTTGTTAATTTGCAAAAACAGGAGAGGAGGAGGAGGAGGAGTAGGAGTGGAAGAAGCCTAACATCTAGTCAGATGGGAGACGATGTTTCATCTAATTTTGGCAGTTTAAAAAATTCAACCTGAATATGTTCATGCCTCTGAGATGCTATGGAATATTAGTTTCTATTAAATGGCCACAATTTCGCAAGAGCCCGTTACTTCTCACTGTTTCCTCAGCTGGACAACATCCGTGCTGCTGTGTGAAATTAGCCGATCAGCCATGATGCCTCACTGCAATCAGGATAATTTCTGGAAATGCCTCTTCATTGTCCCAAACGTTACAGGTTGTCATAAAATCCAAACGCTCACTCCACTCTTGGCGAACTTATTGATATGGTCACAGCTGTTGATGGTAAGACAAACGTTTAGCTGAACATATAACTAAAAATTCAACAAATCCTTGTGAGTGTGAAGACATATGAAATCTGCTAATATAGGGTTTTTGTCCTGAAGATTTGAATCTTTTTAAGGGTTCTTTAAAATAGCTCAACTGAAACCTTGGTCCCAATCTGATTAGCTATTAGCCTTTCTCCACTAGTTTCTGCTTACTTCCGGTAGGCTACTTATAATAACTCCACTGGACCTCATGTTAAAAAAAAGTCTGAACCAGTTCTTTATGAGCTAAAGTGATTCTTCTGTTACAAAACTGAACTGTTGACATTGAAAACTACAGCCTGGACCTTTAATAGAATTACAGGAGTGGCACAATGGCTAAAAGCTAAAGCTAAAATTATGGGAGACAATAAGGTATTTTCGCATAAAAGTTTTGAAATGTATAAACTAACGAGCTACTGTATAGAATGATACAAATAAAGATGAACCGCTGTTCAGTTTCCTGTCTTACATAAATGTGAGACAAAGTACTCCTGAAAGGATATTCTGGGTAGCAGAGTGCTAGCATCAGCTTATTTTAATGGCCCATATAAAAACAACTGAGGAGGGAAAAAAACAAAAAAAAAAGTTTACTATTGGCAGCAGTGCCAACTGGTCTGGCATGCAGCTGTTTCCACAACCCTCCTCCCTATTCATAAAAAATATATTCTCATCTCAAGGCGTCTCAATGAACAATATCACTTCACAAACAATCCACCCACCAGCCTGCCCGGTCACATATGGCACCAGGACACAGAGGAGCCAGGAGACAGTAGGATTACTACCACCATCGCTCAGAGTTGTAGGAAACCTGCATTCGGTGCCAAAAAAACGCCTCACGCACACCCGGCAGTCGGCACTCACAGACATGGCGCCCCGAGACAAAGGCACATGCTTGTCCTCGAAGCGCGCATGCACTCTCAATCACGCCCACTTCACCCCCCCACCACCACCACTCTTTCGCACTCGTGTTTGATCAAAAGCATTTCCTGTGCATCTGCTGTCCCCCGTCAGAGGACTTTCAAACAAGTCTCATTACTTGGTGGCGAGCAGATGGGAGTCGGAACTGAGTTTGTTTAGAAAACCAGGGCTGAATTAAAGAGAGGCGAGTTACTGCAATCTTAACTTTAGCCTCGCTACAGTACAGGACAGTAGTCATACCCCTTAAACTTGTTCACATTTTGTCAAGTTTCAGTCAGAAACTTCAATGTATTCATTGGGATTTTATCGGAAAGACCAACACAAAGTAGCCAAACATACCACACAGATGTGGTGTGCATGTCAATTCATCCCAAGTCAATACCTCTGCTTGCTTCAGTTACAGCCACAAATCTGTTGCTGTTAAGGTCTATCAGCTTTACACATCTAATAACTGGAACTTTTATCAAGTTTTATTTGCAAATACGCTCAAACTCAATCAGATTGGAGATCATCTAAATGTAAATCTTTCAGTTTTACCAAAGATTCTGAATTGGCTTGGCTCTTCTAACACATGACATTTTCTTGGATCCAAACACCAAAGCCTCTGGTCTTTTGCAGCCTCTAACAGTTTTTCTTTCAGTATTGCCCTTTATTTAGCTCCATCCACTCTGACCCTGTCCCTGCTGGAGAAAGGAATCTCCACAGCATAATGCTCCCACCACCATGTTTTCCCATGGGGATGGTGTGTTCAGAGGGATGTGCATTGTTAGTTTCTAGCCACACACAGCGTTTTTCATGTAGGCCAAGAAGCTGAACTGTGGTCTCTAATGAATTCTGTGTTTTACAAATAAATAAGTGAAAAGTGGGGTGTGTGTAATTATTCAGCCCCCTGAGTCAATACTTTGTAGAACCACTTTATGCTGCAATTCCAGCTGCCAGTCTTTTAGGGTAGGTCTCTACCAGCTTTGCACATCTAGAGACTGAAATTCTTGCCCATTTTTCTTTGCAAAACAGCTCCAGCTCAGTCAGATTAGATGGACAGCGTTTGTGAACAGCAGTTTTCAGATTTTGCCACAGATTCTCGATTGGATTTAGATCTGGACTTTGACTGGGCCATTCTAACACATGGATATGTTTTGTTTTAAACCATTCCATTGTTGCCCTGGCTTTATGTTTAGGGTCGTTGCCCTGCTGGAAGGTGAACCTCCGCCCCAGTCTCAAGTCTTTTGCAGACTCCAAGAGGTTTTCTTCCAAGATCCCCCTGTATTTGGCTCCATCCATCTTCCCATCAACTCTGACCAACTTCCCTGTCCCTGCTGAAGAGAAGCACCCCCAGAGCATGATGCTGCCACCACCATATTTGACAGTGGGGATGGTGTGTTCAGACTGATGTGCAGTGTTAGTTTTCCGCCACACATAGCGTTTTGCATTTTGTCCAGAGTCAGCATGGGCCTCTTGGCTGCATTTATGATCAGCACTCTCCTTGTTCAGCCTGTGAGTTTAGGTGGACGGCCTTGTCTTGGTAGGTTTACAGTTGTGCCATACTCCTTCCATTTCTGAATGATCGCTTGAACAGTGCTCCGTGGGATGTTCAAGGCTTGGGAAATCTTTTTGTAGCCTAAGCCTGCTTTAAATTTCTCAATAACTTTATCCCTGACCTGTCTGGTGTGTTCTTTGGACTTCATGGTGTTGTTGCTCCCAACATTCTTTTAGACAACCTCTGAGACCGTCTCAGGGCAGCTGTATTTGTACTGACATTAGATTACACACAGGTGCCTCTATTTAGTCATTAGCACTCATCAGACAATGTCTATGGGCAACTGACTGCACTCAGACCAAAGGGGGCTGAATAATTACGCACACCCCACTTTTCAGTTATTTATTTGTAAAAAATGTTTGGAATCATGTATGATTTTTGTTCCACTTCTCACGTGTACACCACTTTGTATTGGTCTTTCACGTGGAATTCCAATAAAATTGATTCATGTTTGTGGCTGTAATGTGACAAAATGTGGAAAAGTTCAAGGGGGCCGAATACTTTTGCAAAGCACTGTGTATATATATATATATATATATATATATATATATATATATATATATATATATATATATATATATATATATATATATATATATATACACTTTTGCAAGGCTCTGTAATTGAATCATAAGGACTGTCTCATCCTACATAACCCCTGAACCTCTTTGCTTTGCTGTTAAGTGGTCAGAATTACTCTGGTGGTATAATTTACCCAGAAACTAAAGCCAGAACACGTATCCCTCTCAGGGGTCATTACGCTGAGGTCTAAGGGTGGCAAAACACACATGTGCCCTCTCCTCTGGACCCACCCCCTCCATTTTTCCCCCCAATGTTTTTTAGCGCTGTGATTCTTGAGCTGAGAGCAGAGGCTGTCTCCAACAGTGCGATTCTATCTCTGAACGCTTCATTTAGACATGGGGAGCTTTGTCAGCCATTACAGCTCTTATTTTGTGTTAAACGAGCGGGTAATTAGGAGGCCTGTAGTACATTGGGCCCCGACTGGGAGGGGTCAGTGTAGCAGAGGAAACAGTAGTCTGTCTTAGGGTTGAGATACACTGGCACTTTATGGCTCTCTGCTGTCAAAACACTGTTGTTTCTGGAAAATAGGTTGACAATAACCCTGGATTTCAGCATGTGGTGTGGGCTGGTCTGGAAAGTAAAAAATAAAAGAACATTCTTGATTCTTTTATTGATATTACTTAACACTTTGCAGTTTTATTGACCTCTTATTAATAGCTCATCTGGTTGTGGGTGTCTTTCAGGAAGTACATTTTGTCTCAGTGTTTGATGGGCCTTATGGTTGCCATTTGAGTCCTCCTGACGGATGTGATTTCCCCCCATGGTCCCCCATCTAATATCTGTGGAGGAATAAAGTGGGACCACCCGTGAATGAACAGGCCTCGTATCTCTGCACAGTCGAAGCTGAGCCTGAGTTAATTAATTGCGTGGTCAGAGTGATGAATATTAGCGTGGCTTCGTTTAAACATCTGTGGTGCGAGGTTTATAGCGTGCATGTGTGTGTGGGTTTTGTAAGCGGTTAGTCAGGTCCCTCTGGCCACTGCACTATTAGCAGGAGGCTAACTTGGTTTCTGCGGCTTGCATTGTCCTTAATGGCTTGACAGCTCTTGGTTACCCTGTGGTTTGCCACTGCACCCAACAGCTCACCCAAGTGTGTGTGTGTGTGTGTGTGTGTGTGGGTGGGTGTGTAGACATGTGTGCTTGTGCAGATATTATCTGCAAAAGTTTGCGGTCTGCATTGGAGCTCCCACAGTTATGCATGTGCACCCCTGCTGCAGGTTTTGCAGGAAGAGAGCGTGTGCTATGGGTGTCATTACTCTAGTGCAGCCACAGTGCAGATTTGGAGCAGAGCTAATAGGCCTCATTAAATGTCATTTTGAGCTAATAGACAGGGAGTGACTGTTTAAACCAATATGCTTTTATAGGTGGTTCTGTCTCCTTTCAGCTCCTCCTGATGGTGGCTGTGGCCAGCTGAGACAAACTTCCTGAGTGATTATAGCGGAGCTGCAATAACACAATAAACAAGGCTTTCTGTCCAAACCCACTGTTCTCATTAGAGTTAATTGATCACAGGCAAACAGAGAAGGTGACAAAACCCGCTGTGGCATCCATCACAGTTCGTTTCTTCAAATGCTTGCTCCGCGTAACCGGGTGTGAGTTTATGTTGGAGGTTCGTGGTCGGATCCATCTTTGCTGTTTGGCATAGGAACAAGTCAGGTCTTGGGGCTTCTGGGCTTTGGGGACGGGGTTGTGTTTTGGTTCGGTTTTGGTCAGGGTGTTAACAAGTCTGGTGAGGAGGCCCTGGTTACTTACAAGTCTGCAGACAATATTAATGGCTCAGGAGAACTGTCTGCCAAGCCAAACCCCTATGATAAACATCCACATACTCACAAAGCCACTGAACTTCCTTGTGCATATGTTTTTTTTTTTAGTTTCTTTAGCATTATAGCAGGTTCGATTTTAGATGCAAAGTGTTGCAGAGTGTAAAGGTCAGAGGTAAAATGTAAATCGTTTTTAGGATGTAACATTTTAAATTGTCTAAAATAAAGGGCAACACGTCAAATGTAAAACCACAGGATGATCTAACAAAATGCATGCATGTTTCAATATGCAATGCTAGATGGCTGCTGTTGACTTGTTGACGGTCAGATACTGTGCCTTGCCAAAGTACTCAAACACATTGGACATTTTCACACTCTGTTGCATTACAACCACAAACTTGAATGTATTTTAATTTGATTTACCAACACAAATAGTGCAAACCTACAAAGACATGGCTGTTCACCCAAACTGAAAACCAAGAAGAGCATTATTCAGAAAAGAAGCCAAGAGGCCCATGGTGACTCTGGAAAAGCTGCACTCCAGAAAGCTAACCTTTAGAAAGCTAACCTTCCTGATTAGGCAAGAGTAACAAAAAGACAGCTATTGTTGAAAGAACATCAGAAGAAGTCCTATTAGCAGTTTGTCTCGAACCTTGTAGGGGACACAGCAAACCAGTGGCACCTGGTTCTCTTGTCAGATCAAAATTTAACTTTTTGGCCTAAACGCAGAAAACCTTGCTGGTCAGAGTTGATGGAAAGATGGATGAAGCTACATAAAGGGCAGACCTTGGATAAAGACCTATTAGATTTCAAAAGACTTTAAAATCTGTGGCAAGACTTCAAAATAGATGTTTTAATAAGCTATCCATCCGATATGAGAGAGCTGGAGCTGTTTCAAAAAGATTTTATTTTTTTTTCCTTCTAATTCACTGTTTTGTGTTGGTCAGTAACATAATAGCCTCAACGCTTTGCTAGTCATTGAAGACTTGGTGAAAGGAAATAATGTCCAAGTTTTCACATTACTCTGCTTTCAGTGTAACAGTGGCTCTGGGCCAGAAAATGCATGAACTTAAATATCAAAAGTGAATCAAAACAGTTTTTTGATTATATCTACACTTTGTGAGGGAGGAAAAACTATAGCACAGACGCGCGCTGTCCATAAAGCATTATTTTTAAGCAATTTTCTTTGTGGCTGATTTTAAAGGGCAGACTTTACAAACTGCTTCTGTTCATTGTTTATCTAACACAGCATGACTTTTAATCCTTGGTTTTGGAGAACAACAAGTACTGACAAACTCTTTTTTTCATATCCTTCTTGAGTCACATGAAATATTGAAGTTATAGTTTAGACTTCTCTTCTAATAAAAAGAAGCTGTATTTAAAGTTAAAACTGAGTCGAGCTAAAAATGAGAGAGCTGCATTTCTCATACTTTGAACGCAGACATGGACTCTTGACAATGCTTTGCCATTATTTATCTAGTTATTTATTTCCGTATATATTTGACTACTTATTAATTTTTTTTAGTCTGAAGAATATAATGCATGTTAAAACTTGACAGTATATCCCTGATGGTGAGTGCCTTTACAGATGTAATTGCATACAAGGATTTTCAGATGTTATCAGTAGCCTGCTTTTATTTAAACAAATTAGATACAAGAATGAGGCCGCTTTTATCTATGGTTGCTGTTTCTGTGGCTGCCTTGAGCAACCTGTGGGGAAATAAATTGTTTATTTAATTCAGGTAAGAGGATTACAAAATGATCCCCTTTGTCCTGAGGCCTCAGCTAAAAGCAGCTATTCACAATGGGAACCGGACAAATACAACTCACCCAAACATCAGGAGGAAAAGAAATCAAAAAGCAGGATCGAGAGAGAGGGAGGAGGGGGAGATGAAACAAGAGCAAAATACTCCAGGCTCTTCCCAGGGCAGCCAGTCACTTGAATGTCTTATGAAGTTCCTTGAAGAGGTGCCAAGACTCCTACAGCACAGAATTATTCACAGGGTAAGACAAAGAGGAATACAGAAGAATAAAGAGGCACAAAGTGAATCATAAAGAGATAATGACATAAAGACTATGTCTGGATTTGGTTTCTCCCTGAGCTGCACCAAAATAAAAACATCTCTCAGATTTGTTCTCCCCTGTTCTGAGTCAAAACACTTTAATGTGAGTAGAAAGGTGCAGAGGGAGCCTGTCTGAAAACCGCACACAAGCCAAACTGTCTGCCTCCTCTTTAAACTTTGTACAGTATTGTACAAATGTGTATAAAGTGTGTTGAGTAAATGTATGACCTTTGGCAGTTGGTGTGTGTGTGTGTGTGTGTGTGTGTGTGTGTGTGTGTGTGTGTGTGTGTGTGTGTGTGTGTGTGTGTGTGTGTGTGTGTGTGTGTGTGTGTGTGTGTGTGTGTGTGTGTGTGTGTGTGCCCGTCCCTTGCCTGGCTAGCTTCCTCCGGGCTGGAACGCACGGACCACACAGACGGCTGGCAGAGCTCCACGACAGCCTGGCTCCCTCTTTCTCTTTTTCCCCCCTTCTCTTTTTTGCTCGCAGCCTCGTCTTCCACACCTCCTTTCTCATCTCACTTTTTTCTCTCCTTCCTATTTTCCTCTCCTCAAAAAAAAAATCTGTTTTCATTCTCCTCCCTCCTCTGTGTCTCTTCTCTTCCCGCCCTCCTCCAGCTTTACACCAGACCCCCATGGCGGACAGGGGTTTAGTCCACGCCGACTCAACCCTTTCGCTGCTGCAGCCACGCTCTGCCAGTTTCACATTGCCACCTGAAATAATTCATTGCTCCTGAGCGCCCACAAAAACAACACGGCCACTGTGAGAGCGTCAAATAAAAACCTGAAATATGGGGCCAGTGTATTCATTCATAAGATTTACTGTTTTGCCTTGAGACGGGTGACACAGACACAAACATACCAAACACTGACTAGGTGATTCAATCCTGGCTCCATAGGGGAGGGGCGAGGGACTCTGAATCAGCCCCAATTATACAATCATTCAAACTCACCAAGAGATCATAAAGACCTCAGCAGACAGCATGATGGGACACCACATTTATAAATGATCCCATTTAGTCTTTATTTTCAGGCACCAAGCATTTTCCTCACATGTTTCTGGGCCAGGCCGTAAGCAGAAGAGTCTTCTGTTGATGTGTGTGCAGAAATGATTTTTAGGAAGCTGCCTTCTTAAGAGATAAAAGTAAGATGTCACTCGGAGTGTCCAAGACTCACAAAAAGCTTTTCCCTCTTTTTCTCAATGATTCGTCGATATTTTGTTGTGAATCCCAAATTTTGACTCCCGGAAACATTTTTTAGAGATATCAGCAACTGTTTTGTTTTTTAGAGAATATGCTTTTAGTTAAAAATAGTGAAGGACCATGCTTCCTGGTTCAAATAGGTGTTTTATCCAACCAAAATGTCAACAATAAGCCCAAGCTATATTGCTATAAAAACTACAAACACATGGTGCTCTATGAATTTTTACCTTATGTTCGGGTTGTGAATACCTGAAACTGCAAACCCCAAAAGAAACGAAACATTTGTTTTTGCAGGGATAGAGCAGCTGCAGACTCACTCATTAACGTGGCCATGAACAGTTGTTAATCAACAGTACATAACATTTGCTCTGCAGCCTGTAGTGATGGAAACATGTCTTGCTCCGGCGGCGACATCGCCTCACCACTTCATTCATGCCTAACGTGTTGTGCTGGTTCAAAAAGAAGGACGAGCACTGGCTAGTCTGGTGGTTAGAGCGGAGGAGATGAAACGAATTAGTTGTGGTGGCAACACATTTCCACTGAACCGGCAGATCTGCTTGGTTTGCGTGGCAGCCTTCTTGAAGCTGAACCATCTCTGCCTGACAGACTACTGGCATCTTGTAACAGGCATCAACAAAGAATATCACAACAACGTTTTTCAGCCGTTAGCTAGCAAAGAGCAAATGCACTTTAGCAAAAGAATTACGCTACGCTGACAAAAAAAAAAAAAAGAGTTCTGGTCCCTAGTGTCCACTCTATGACCCAATGGTCCACTCTATGACTGTTATTTTTTTTTTTTTTTTTTTTCACAAGCGGTACTTTTTCTGAATACACAAAGTTGTCTTTCTTGTTTGCTAAGGCAATTTGTAGTAGCTGTCTTTAAGCCAGCTGACTGGCAGTGTGCAGCAACAGTTAGGGGAGGGGCTGCACTATTTCACTGTACTGTCAATGTGGGAAACCTGAAGTCATGCTTTCACTTTCTCTGTTATCTTACTGAAAGGGTTTTAGGACTGTAGGAAAAGTATTTGGCCTTTGGCTCCATTAAGTGGATGAGATGTTGGTATCAACTATTTACACATCTGAATCATTAGCTGTTATGTAGAGCTCATAAGCCCAAACAGCCAGGGCTATTTATATTTGCTTTAAATAGATGTACTACTCAAAATGCAAATCATCTGTATATTACTGTAGCTATCACTATGTTTTAACACACAGTTGTCGAAATGGAATACATGGTCAGTTATTGACCTCAAAATATTTAACAAATCTGACTTCAGTGGAACAGGAAATGTTTCTTCAAACATGCAGTGTAAGTCACTACAGATTTCTTTCTTTTTTTTGAGAAAACATAAAACAGGAAAACTCAATCTTGTATATTTGTTTTAAAATATCTTGACAAAATGGAGGCACTTTAAAAATGTTTCTGAATGAATTGTTTGAAATCACAACATTTCGAAACCTTGGTAAAACTTGATACACAGCGACCATGGCCTACCAATACCATCGGCCGATATTCGCTTTAAAGTGTAATATCAGAAATGATCTGTTTCAGTTTTTACTATTTTAGTGATGCAACTTTTACACCCTACTTTCATACCATGCACATATAAAACCTCAAACTCTTCAGTTCCCTCTCTCTCAAAATTTGACTGGTCTGAGGTGTTGTTTTTCAGATATTTCTGTTTGTTTGGCAAAACTCTCAATGTATCCTGTAGCTTCTGCATTTCTGAGCAAACCTTGAATGTATATATCAGTATTGGAAATTACGATTTAGACGAAATCGGTGAATCGTGTATCAGTAAAAGCCGATATCGAACATCCCTACTAATAACCAGATTCTACTTAATTACTACTATAAAAAACAGAATTCAAGGTGGTTTACTGTGATATTTTGCAGAAACACAACATCTTATTTGGAAGCAAAAATGAGGGGTCAACTAGTTTGAATGGTTTTGATTTCATAGAGAAATTGTTTAAAAAAAATGAAAACAGGTTTATTTGAATTTATTTGTGTTTAAGGCAAAAACTATTGACTAGACTTTGTTGCCATTTTCTTCTATTTTTATGACTTTATGAAGACATTGGCTATAAAAGAGTGGACCATACATTTTAAAACTCATAGACATCAAATTAATGTTTTGTTGGTTTAATTCAGACACATGGACTCCATTCATATCACTTACCTTTCCTAGGTTATGCTATCCCAGTACTGGCTAAAGCTGCATGTTTTTGTGAAAGAAATTTAGCTGGAGGGACATAAATCTTCCTGTCTTATTCTTGGCTAGAAACCAAATAGGCTTGTTTTACTAATTTGCATCCAAGATTAATAACATTTTAGGCTGAATGTTTGAAAAAGCAGGTAGATACAGAAAATCCAGCACCAAGCTAAGGGGACTGCGCTGTATTTAACAGATATCCTGAGCTGGAGCACATGAGAGACAAGTCGTTTGTTTGAGATTTCTGTGCTCAGGATCAGATTCATTCTAATGCAGCCATTAATCATTGAGGACTTGTATTCTGTTGCCTACTTGCTTTAAGTAAGAGTTATCAGATCAACAGCTGAGAGTTGAATCCAGACATAAATCTCTGGGACAGCTAAAATAATACTATTCTAGGATCAGTGTACAGTGATTCAAGATACAATCTAAAGAGGTGTTTTTTACCCATTATTAATCCTAGTTTTGTGTGCACATCTGTGTGTCTGTGTGCTTGATCCAACGGTGCCAGTGTCAATGAGTACTTGTGATGCTCTTGTGCAAATGTTCATGATCACATGTCCAGACATTTCCATACCCTTTTTTTTTCTCCTCACAAGAGTGTGTTTCTGTGTGCGTTGAAGTTGCTCACATCTGGTCTGAATCTGTCCGTGTTTCCGGCCGCTGGCTGGGCAGGGAAGTGGCAGGCGCTATCGAAAATCTCTGCTGTTTTCACTGGGATGATGGGAATCTCAGGGACTTTCCCTAAGGCAGTGAAATCATCCGCTTTTCCCGCTCCTTTAAATACCCCCAGCTCATTCCTCCGCCCAGCAAGGGTTCCGATAAAACAGCTGAGTTGTCTTGTGTTTGGCAACTGTTGTCCTCTAAAAGGTGTAATTAACTCATGAAAAACTGTATTTACCGTCAAGGCTTGCTAAGCTAATGGACTTGAGGTCTGGCTGCTGGTCCTTAATGTTATTGTTGACATCTTCCATCCTGCAGTTTTGGAAAGAAGTGGTTTGTTTCAACTGGCATTCTAAATATATAACCTTACTGTAGGACATGTTAAACTAGAAAGTAGATTACCAAACCAGTGGTGGATTAAACAAATATAATAACAAATATGGTTTATATATATATATATATATATATATATATATATATATATATATATATATATATATATATATATATATATATATATATAGTTTAACATGTCCTACAGTAAGGTTATATATTTAGAATGCCAGTTGAAACAAACCACTTCTTTCCATATATATATATATATATATATATATATATATATATATATATATATATATATATATATATATATTGGTTTTAATGATCAGTCAAACACATGCTTCACCTCTTCACTCCCAAGTATTTACATAAATGACAGATAGATACATGTATTTGTTTTGCTTCAGGTTATTTAAGCATCTTAAAGCTGCATTATGTGACATTTTTGTTAAAATAAAATCGTTCTTTAAATCTATAATTTGTTTTTTCATGTCACGACGATACAATATAATCACGTATTTATTGCTGCGGTTGCATGTAGAGGTAGCAATTCCGTTTATTTTGAGGTGGTTCGGGTCTGTACCACCTCAGGGTGCGCTTGTGAGAGCGCGTACCGTGACATAATCATGCCCATATGTACCCATGTATTCATAAGGAGGCGACTAAGCTAGCTTAGATAAGTTAAACTAGCCAGACACAACACCCACATAAGCTCCCCTTAAGTCAAAGAAGAAAAGCATTATGTTCAGCACTACAAAAAGAGCAAAATTGGTCTCTGACTGACGTAGAGCTCGGACCAATGAGCGCACGCCTGAAAGTCACGGGAGTGCGCATTCTGATGATTGCAGTTCGTCTAATGGCCAGATGGTGCACTCTCTGCAGCACTCTCAGCAAATTCCGCTGAGCAGCTTTAAAGGTTCACCAAAGAGAATATGATGTGACGATTTTCATGTGCCATGAAAACGGAGCTTCACGCTCCTAATGTTCAATTTTACGTAGCTATTTCTTGAATTCATAGCTGCCGGCTGGGCTAGGCCGCCCCTGTAGATCCGCCCATGCCAAAACCAAAAAAAAACTGAATACCTATAAAACTCTAATCTGTAATTAGTTTCCATGCAGACTAAGATAGCTACAAACCATAGTGTCCTGTCATTACTTGTATTTAGAGAGTTTAATAGGGGGCTGGGTTATTTCATGCAGTTGTCCGGCATATGGATGCACTTGATACATCAAGGTGATAGATGACACAATGCACGTGGGACACTCATGTACAAGTTGGTCTTAATATCAGTCCAGTGTAACAGTTGCACGCATCAGATACAATACAACTGCCCAAAATCTAACCCTTATCAGTCTTCATACTGTGGTACTATGATGCATCAATGAAATCCTCTTTCTCTGGTAATCATCACTCACTGTTCTGACAGACTGGTGGGTACTCTCACATCTTCCTGTGGCCCAATTATTAACTTCTGATGGTGCTTAACTTTTTTGCCAGCCAGTATAAACCAGTAGTTTTTAAACTCCCTGAAACTTGTGATAGCTATACCCAAATATTAAAAAGTCAAACCTACACATTAATACTTTACCAAATTGGTTGTAAACTTTCAAAAGCAAAATCCGATAAACTTATATCTGGTAGCAACCAGACTAAGGGTACAGTGCGTGCTGTATATTTTTTGTTAAATTCTTTAGGTGTATTTGCATAAACAAATTCGATTTGCACCGGTGACTTCTGTAGTATTTTTAATTAGTTGTCTCTGTTTTATTAATCATCAACTTTTTAGGCAATACATAAGTTTGTTTGCCTTCGCAGATCTTTCCCAGTGCTTATCTCCATCTTATACCATTACATCCTTTTCTTCATCCTTTTCCCCACCTGAACTATTGTCAGTCAGTCAATTCCTCAGTATTATTAGATATTGAAAATATGGAGATAAATATTCATAAAATGTTCAAATTTCAAACAATTTAGTTTCTTTAAAAATTAGCATTGCCCCCGAATTCCCTTTTATTGTAGTTCTGATAAAGTTTTGGGCAGGCCGACTTATAAAATATTACAGATTAAGTCCTAAGCACACATCTGCTGCTTGATAATATTTATTGGAGCCATAAAACACATTTCCTTAAAGAAAACTAACCTAAGTTAGTTTTTATATTCTGAGTAGAACATTAAAACTAACATATTAAATAACTAACTAGTTGGTTGTTTCTGGTGGGTACACGTTGACAACATATCTTTAAGTAGGCAGCACTATAACATACCCCAAAACTTGGGTACAAAGGGACCCAAACTGCAATGATGTAAAATGACCAAGCAATGAAATTGCGAGCACAGCGTCCACAACATGATGGCATTTATTTAAATTGATTCCTCTCTTTAACTTTAGAAGGCTTCTGGTTTTAAGAGAATCCCAAATTATTGTTAGCCCACCTCCATGCTTAAAAAGGGTTTTTGTTTGACACAGTCTTTATCCTCCTTTCCTCAAAATAAAAATAGAATTTAATTTTAAAAGACCAAGTCTTTGATATTTGTTTCCAGTATGCATAAACTAAATTTTTAAGTTCATTAGCTACCTTATGATTCATTGGATCCAATGGATTTTTCTTTTTCTCTTATTTCTGATGAGTCATAAAAGTTGGTGTATATTTGTTCAGGTGTGGCCATAGAGTAGAACAGTTTACCGTGACTGCTGAGTCTGGTAACATTTCCACAGGGACTTTTGGTGTCTAAAACTGTTTTAATTTGTTTCTTTAATAAGCATATGAGTAGTTTCACACAGTTGTTTTTCTGTTTCTTTTTACTTAATCTCCAGCTTTTTGGTACAAGGGATATTTTTTTTAGCTGTAGTAACCAGCCATCTGGAAATACTTTATCTAATCTTTTTGACTATCTTTCTCTGCCTCTTAATTATTAAGTATTTTAATTTGGAGTATGTTGAGTAGTTTCAGGATCCTATGGCCTTTAATTTTGGGGTTTAAGGTTTAAGGAAGCAACTGTATCCCGTCTGACCGTTTCTATGAATGATTTATAACAGCCATCAAGCTGACTTCTCACTTAACTGTAAATATTTACAGTTACAGTAAATTTAACCTGTGCAGCTCAGATATTTGCACATCATTGCACTGTCTAAATACCACCTTTGTATTTTGGGATCCTCCTGAAAGATGTTGCAATCCAAAACTCCCTCTAACTGTTTCCCCATTTGTTGCAGTCAGCCCTCCAAATGGGGCCTGTGTCGCCTGACTGGTTCAGAGCTCTTAATTTACTGGTCATTGGGGGTCTCTTCCTCACCCTGTCCACCTCCTACTTGTGTCTGTCCCCCTCATCTCACTTGGACTCCTTTAGCTATTTATTTCTATCACCAGGAGACAGGCTGCACACAAAGACTACACTGTGTCCCAGGGATTTTTTTATGACAAAAACTCAGCCTGTTGAAAATGGAAACGCTATGACTGACTGGGCATTGCTTACACGGACGAATGAGGAATGCCACGACATGAATAAATTATCCACTGGAACGATGGAGCAATGTTATTAATGAAGTATGGGAATGAACTACAGTTGAAAACCGATATTTACATAAACTGTAGAAAAAGACATAGCCTTTTTTTTATCTCTTTCCAACATGAAATCAAACTCAGAAAAGAAGAAGCCACCACTCCAAATGCAGCACAAAAAGCCTGATTAGAGATAGTAAAAATGATCAGGGACAAAGCCCTTAATTTCTGAAGATGTGTCCTGTTGTCTAAATAAATTAAAGTGGAAGTATATGGCCAAAAAGACTATCTACAGTTGTAGGAAATAGGCAGATGTTTGCAAAAAAGGGCTGTTTATAGGTGTGATGCTCTAGGAGGGACTGGTGTGCTTCACAAAATCATGGAATCATGTTGAGTGAACATTATGTGTAAATATTTAGATAGTATTAATATCATAAATTATATATATATATTATTCCTATTCACTCTATCTATCTATCTATCTATCTATCTATCTATCTATCTATCTATCTATCTATCTATCTATCTATCTATCTATCTATCTATCTATCTATCTATCTATCTATCTATCTATCTATCTATCTATCTATCTATCTATCTTCATTTATTTCAGTAGCTCAATTCATGTGAAACACATTTTATAGATTAATTTCGACTGATTCCAAGCCATTCTTTCTGTTAATTATGATTTTCTGCCTCCTGTTTAGAAAAACACAACAATAAAATTGAGAATATTACATCAGACCAATAACAGAACATTTTTTATACAGAATTGTGGGATTAATTAAAAATATGTTTATTACCTTCTTAAAGGTTGTTTTTTTCAATTAAACTCGCAAACAATATATAGTGTGAAGCAAGGCAACCAGAGACCTCACACTAATATAATCACGACCTGTCTGTCCCATCAATGACTCCTTTCCATTCTCCAATCGGATTCATTGCAGCAGGATCTGTTGTTTTAGTTCTAAGATGTTGCTCCACAGTGAAAGAATTTGTTGTGAAGAGTAAGATAGTTTTTAATGGCATATCTGAGTCTGAAATACTGTTGAATTGCAGAGGTGGGAATGTGCCAAGCTGTAATGGACAACTCTGAAAGGATTCAGTCTTGTCATTTTGCGTTTATTTAGCCCTTAAAGGGTAAAAAGTCTGCAGAAGCTTGGAAAGCTGAACATGATATGCAACAAAGCTCCTCAGCCAGGATGTCAATAATACATTTGGTAAACCATTTTTTCCCCCTGTTATGATGCTTTAGAAATACAACTGATGACTGTTTTTGAAAAGTGCCCTTTTTTGTTTATCCTCATGTCTGCTCTCTTCAACACCCACCCTGAGCTGTAGGTGTAGTTCCAGGCCTTTGTTCCCAGCCCTGACTACAGGCAGGTTGGGCAGGATTCTAAAGTAGCTCACTGTTTCTGCCCCAGCCAGCTGGAGCTCAGCCAAACACAGCAGGAGTTTCTGCTCTCCTCTGTTTGATATTTACTTTACCGCCTTTACTGGGGAACTAGTGCAAGATCAGACAGACATACTGACACAGTGCTATGTCAGTGCTGTGTGTGCGTTCATGCGTGTGCACAGGCCTTTCATAATACCCCACCTTTACTAAACTGTCGTCCACACCTGGCCCACGGCCTGGGACGGTTTTGATTGGGTTCCCACTACAGACTTGATAGGGAAATGGAAAAGGGTTGGGCTCAGAAGAAGAAAGTGTACTTGTTTAGGTATGTTGTGGCTTACCGCATACGAGTTACCAAGAAAAAAGTGTTTTAATTGTTTGTAGTCGTTAGGGTTGCGTATGTAATAGTAATGACTGGGATATCTCTTTTTGATAAAGGGTGCAAAAGGATTAGTTGAAGCGTGCAGATAAACCAAGTACAAGTACGTAAGTGATTATAGTTTATAGACATAGCATTGAAGAAAAGATAAAACAGCATACACTTAACATCAGACAGCCTATAACTAATGCTGATAACGAACCTTACTGACTATGAAGCATGGTGGTGGCAGCAGGATTCTGTGTGGATTTTTTTTTTTCAAAAGGGACAGGAAATATGGTCAGAGCTGATGGAGAGAGAAAAGACCCATAAGGTCACCCATTAGGTGTAACAACATGTAGCCATAGTTGTCTCACAGGTCCAGGTCTTACCCTTATAAAAATGATAAGTCCTGTCAAATGGATGTAACTGATGTAGCCCTCCTCCTTCGTGCTTTCTTTCTTTTGTTCTGTTCAGGGCATCGTCAGAAGCTTGAGGACCCACCCAAAACTGGCCTGTTCTCAGACCGCCTTAGTGAGCTTGAGAGGATGAGGGTGAGGGTCACGGTTCCCACACAAACCCCCAGACCAGCTCTCAACACAGCAGCCAACACCTTCAACCCGCAGGGTCAGACACAGATAACAGGTGAGCTACTAAGGTTAGCTTTTATCACAGCTGATGGTTCAAGTATTAAACATCCACCTGGTATCATAATAGATGCCACTTAAAGGATGGACATAACATGGCATACATTGTAAGACTTTGCTTTTGAAGAGCAAAATGGCCACTATCTCCTGTAACGCAGGACAAACGTAGCTCCAGCTTTTTTACATTGAAAAGTTCAGCATGGTCCAAAACTGTGTTAAACATTTTTGTTTTTCGTTCATATCAGCATTTTATTTCTAAATATATCTCTCTTACAATGATTCCCAAACTGAACACATGACACGTTTTCAGAAAACTCATGTGTTATATCAAGACAGGCCATTTCAAACATTTTGTCCTTTTAACAATGCAGAGGAAATGCGACGCCAAAGATGCTTAAGAATAATCTCTAACTCGCACCACAAGTTTTACGATCACTGAGCGTTTGCCAAGCATTGTCCGACTGTACCACTTAGAGGGCCGACTCTGAAATATCAAACCACAACTGGAGCCACAGCCTGACGGCACGAGAGTCTGTGGAGCGTGTTGTGTTGCGTCTGAGATTGTCTGTCCCTTTCTGCCCCATCGCTCAATCAATCTCCAGCTTAGAAGGTAACACCATCTCTCACGGTTGGGCACGGCTGCCACCCGATCGCTCCCAAAACGGGAAACCCGTCACACATGGTTATTTAAATCTCAGTTATTTTTGGAGCCCAGCATTGTAGTTCTTTTTTAAGGGGATCGTTAGAAGCATGGTTAAACAGTGTAGCTGCGGCGAGTATTACAAACTCTGGGTTAAACACGGAACCCTTTCTCAAATAATATTAAGATCTTTTTATTTTTGAAATTGTTAAAATATGTAGTTAAAAAGTCCTTTTTGAGGCAACCCCTTCATAGTTTTTTCTAAACTATTCTAGCTGTACATTTTTTAGCTGCTTGGTCTTTTTATCCTCACCTGATTTTAATACAAGACAGTGCCTTTGCAAAAATTTCACTTTTTCACTTTCTTTCTTTTTTCACGTAGCAACCACAAACCTCAGTGCATTCCACTGGGAGACACACAAAGTAGTGCATAACTGTGAAGTGATGGAAAGAAAATTCAAAAAATGTTCAAAGGTTTGCTGTGTATATGTATTCCCTTCACTCTCTTAGCAAAATTGCACTTGTAGCATTGCATGTAAAATGTTTTGTGTGTGGCATAAAGCTAAAATGTCATACCACTGTGAAAAATTGTGGTGGCAGAATGATGCTGTGGGGCTGCTTTTCTTTTTGATTTTGCTCATGTGTTTGAAAGGGGCGGAGGAACTCTAGACCTAAATCCAATTAGGAATCTTTTATTTGTTTTTGTTATTGTTGTTGTTACAAAATACTCCAAAGGCATCTTCTTCCTTCCTTCCACTTTCCAATAATACAGCACTTTTGTTTTTTCTTTTGTTTCTTGAAGTCTAAGACTGTAACGTGACAAAAACTGGAAAATCTTTCTTTGTCACTGTTTATCAACTTTCTGCCTGCTTGCAGATTTAAGCTTCTTACAACCTCAAGCCTAACTTCAGCATTAATTCAACTAAATGCAAAATACATTCTTTCAGTAGCCTTAAGAAGCACAGCCTACAGTTTACATATGCGTTTCTTGAAAAAATAAAAATAAAACCCTTCACGGTCTGTTGCGTTGTTGCACAGACACAATAACAGAGTCTAGCACACTGTGGTATTTAGCGTGGCGTGTTTACACCCTGGACAAGTGCCAGCCAGGCTTTCTGTTTCTCAGCTGCAAGCAAAAAGTTTTATAAGGCAAACAGGAAGATCTTCTCTTCAGAGGTAAACATTGGATGTGTCACCAGGGAGAACCTTCCAGAAAACACACAACTGATATCTTTAACCCAAGTTAAACTATAGAGGAAGAGAGGCAGAAAAACTTCTCAAACTGCTGGAAATGTCTGATTTTAGCTAAACTGATTGGAGTGTTTGAATGTGCATGTAGGGCACTTGTAATTATTCTCCCTTTTTTTTCTTGCTTCCTTTTTTTCCTTCCTTTCCTTGCTTCTTTTCTTCCCATCAGACCCTCGTCAGTCCCAGTCCTCTCCTCCGTGGTCGTACGAACAGACGTACCCGTCCTACCTGAGTCCCATGGCGTCCCCCTCTGTCCACTCTACCACCCCCCTCTCCTCCAGCCGAGGCACGGGCCTGCCTGCCATCAGTGATGTGCCTAGACGATTGCCAGGTAGAGCCACTATTCTCTAGGGAAAGATATACATATGGCTAAAATCGAATATTTGCATACACTATGGAAACACATAAACGCAGGTTCTCTTACTGTACAGCAATAAATAAGGTCGAAGGTTTCCTGTTTCAGATCAATTTCGATTACCAATTGTTTTAATAAATGTCAAAATAATAACAGATCATTTTAAAGAATCTTCAAAAAACCAAGAGGTTAATGTCATGGCTTTGTAAGCTTCTGATTAATTAAAAACACTTCCGTTAAACAGAGACACACCTGGGAATGTATTTCCAGGCAACACCTCTCACATAGTGCTTCCCTTAACAATGTTATGGAAAAATTGAATTCAGTCTGGTGAAACATCAGGAAGGTAACCGTTGATCTCAACAAGTCAAGTTCATCTCTAGATGCAATTTTCAGATGCCCAAAGATGATTGCGTTTTGCGGTGAAATATGGGAATTAACAGGAGCACAAAAGTAAAAGCCTTTGTAAAAGATGTTAGCCAAAAGAGATTCATTATCCACTATTAAACAAGTCCTTTTGAAAGGTTTGACCATGGTGCTTATTGTTAGATTTCAGGAAGCCTGAGAACACCATCCCAGCTGTGAAGTACAGGAGTGGCAGGATTATGTTTGCATGTTTTGCTGAAGGAGAGACTGGTGCACATTTTGAGGAAACAGCATTGTGTGGACGTACTGAACCATCATTTTCAGACAAATAGACAATAACCCTAAGCATACCGCCAAACTGGTTACAAAGTAGCTTAACAACAACAACGTTGATATTTTAGATTGACGATAACAAAGCTCTGATCTTAGTCCTATAGTACATTTTTGGTCAGAGTTTATGTGTGAGAACTGCTGCCTAAAACATTTGACTGCGTTACACCAGTTCTATAGGGAGGAATGGGCCAAGATTCCATCAAACTAGTGTCGCATGGATACCCAAGTCATGCAAACTAAAAGCCAATGCTACCAAACATCAGGCAAATGTACTATATGTAAACTTCTGAATTTGAATAAAGTTAAAATAAATGCTGTTGTTGTTCTGGCATTTAACGAACTGAGATAATGTTGGTAATCCTAACAAGCCGGAAACAGGAAAAAGACATTGAGAAAAAGGAAGAAGATGTCTCTTTTTATTTATCGTATTTAAATATCCGGTTTCAGGAGAACATGCACACTTTTACACACTGTTACGAATAAAAAAAAACAGGGATTTATCAGCTACTTGGTGTAGTACTATATAGGGGTCTGATCGTCTCACTGACAGTTGAGGAAAAAATGAAGGTTGTTTCCTTTTTTGCTCTGCGCCTTTGATCCCAGAGGAGTATGGGTAATAACAGGCCCAGGGATAATAACAGGGTTGTGACTGACAAATAAAGTGTCTTTACAGCGATACGGCGCTGTCTCAAAGCATTCTGGGTAATTGCATTAGCCGTTTTCTGTGCACCAACGGCAGCATCTGTGTTCCAATTTGTCTCTTTTTTTCCTCCTGACGTGAAAGCTCCTTTAAAACTCCCACATGCCGCCGAACAAATTTCTCCCCCATACACCTGCTTGACCTGCTGCCATGTGTAGGGGGGTTTTTTTTCCCGCCCCTTACCTTTCTTTTTCTGTCTCTTTCTTTGTTCTACCACACGCCGACCTCCTCTGAATGTGTGTGTGGGTTTATGTTAGTATGTTTATGTGCCCCGAGCAAGGGCGAGTGATTAAGCATCGCAGCCGTGTGACTCTGCATCAGAAAGGGTTTAAAACCTAGCCAGCTGCCCTGTCGGCTCTGATTAGTTTGGTCTTCCCTCTCAGCTTTCATCTTGCAAGCGTCGGGCTTTTGTTCTCCAAGTGAAACATGTGCAGGGAGGGGGAGCATGCGCACACGCAGCGAAGCAGGCCTCTGCCCACTTGCACACCTGCGCGTAAACCCCGGTAAAGCCATGTGCCTCGGGCTGGCTTATTTCCAGGGATCATGTTGACACCTTGTCAGGAGGCTCTGTAACATTATCTGTACTGCAGATCTTACAAACAGAAGCAGAATACACTATTTAACGTTTTTCACATTTCGTCACTTTACAGTCACAAAGTATGATGTATTTCAGTTGTATTTAATGAGATAGACAAACAAAAAGTAGCCTATAACTGGGGAGTGGAAGGCATGTAGCATGTTGTCAATACTTTATGGAGCCACCCTTATGCTGCAATTACAACCGCAAGTCTCTCGGGGTATATCTCCATTCGTTTTTTTTTGTTTGTTTTTTTTTGTGTTTTTTTTTTGTAGATTGTTGCAGACTGAATGAAAAGTATCTGTAAGCATAGATTTTTTTAGCCTTGCCACAGATTCTTCACGGGATTTAGGTTAGTACTTTGACTAGGCCATTCAACACATGCATATCCTTTGATCTAAATCATTTCATTCTAGCTGTGGTTATATAATATGAGTCGTTGTTCTGCTGGGATGTGAACCTTCCAAGTCTCAAGTCTTTTGTAACCTCTAACAGCTCTTCTTCCTTTGTTGTCCTCATCTTGTATTTAGCTCCAACTAAATTCCCGTCAACCCTCACCAACTTGTGTCCGATAAGAAAATACAAATATCATCCCCTCAGCATGATTCTCCTTCCACCATGTTTCGCCTAGGGGTTGGTGGGTTGCAAGGGGATGAGCTGAGTTTTCCGACATGCACAGCATTTTGCATGTAGGCCAAAAAAAACGTCAGTTTGGGTCACATGCCGCATCTCCTACGTGTCCTTTGAGATAAACTTTTACAAGAACCTCCTAAAGCTTTCTTTCAACAATCTTTCTTGCCACTCATCCATAAAGATAAGATTTGCAGAGTGCACCACTGATAGTGGTCGTAACAGATTCTTTCAAACCGGCTCTGGATCAGGGCGGCGTGTGGTGTAGGGGTAGAGCGGCCATCCTAAAAACGGAGGCTATTAGTCCTCGATGCAGCCATCTGGGGTTTGACCCCTGACTCTGGGACCTTTGCTGCATGTCTTCCCACTTTCTCGCTCTACCCCATTTCCTGTCCGAGCTGCAAACAAAGAAAAAAAAAACTTAATAAGAGTTCTGGAGCTCTGCAGCTCCTCCAGAGTTACCAGCGGGCTCTAATTAATGCTCTCCACACTTCACCTGTAAGCTAAGGGGAATGACTATGGCCTGGAAGTTCTGCAGTGGATGATTTCTGAAGACAATTGGGATTTCATTTAGGTTCCAGAGTAAAGAAATCTGAATAAAAATGTAGGATTCTTTTATTTTGAAAAAAAAATTAAATCCTTGTATCCACAATTGAATATATATATATATGCATGCACTACCGTTAAGGACAGTTCATGTGCCAAGTAGTGATTGCGAAACTTTATCAAGTCAAGTCATTACCCCTAATTCGGAAATGATGCTTTGGTGTTTGAAAAATCCCTCCAAACATTTAGATGCTGTTACACTCCGGTTTCCTTTCAGCTAATTTAGTTTGATCTGGCTCATCATCACAGGGCCCCTCTGAGCACAGGGGTAGGCCAAAAGAAAAAAGTGAAAAACAAGAGTCGGGAGTTTATTGAACAGCACTGAGATCACACTTTTGCCCCACAACAGAGACAATCGGCCACTATTGCTATTGGAATCAAACAAATCTGGTGGAAAGAGGAAGTTTAAGGGCCCTAATTGGCAGCATATGCTATCTGACGCTAGCGACAAACCCGACTTCGCAATCCCTCCCTGCACATAAACACCGCAGCCCTCCTCTCCACCCCCCACCCACCCCCCACCCCCTCTCCTCTCCTCTCCTCTCCTCTCGGAGCAGACATGGTGACACGGAAGACGCCTGGTGATTTATGATAAGAGCGCAATGGCTGGACTAAACCACCGAGAGGAGACGGATGGAGGGAGAGAGGAGGAGGACCTCCTATTCTCCTTCAACTCTTCGCCCAGCGCGAAGCTCGCCGCAGCCAGTTAGTGGTTTTTGGGTATTTTTTAAGGGATGAAGCGAAAAGAGGAACGAAGGGTGAGATGGAGCAGCTCCCGCTCGACTCTCCGTCGCTCACAAACACGCACACGCACACATACACACACTGGAGCTGATGGGAGGCGAGGAGAGGAGCCACATCAGAGCTCAGCCCTGCCTCATTATGGATCTCATGGAAACTGTTTCTGCACAAAGTGTTTCCACATGTGCAACTCCTGATTCATCCCCAACGTGCTTTTTTTTTTGTGTGTGCACATACAGTATTCACACACATCTCGGCACAAGCGCGCACACAAACCGTTTGCACACGCATAAACAATCACTTAGGACACACATAAACATGCGCCAACACACACAGAGGATTCGTGGATGTGTAAATACATTAAGGCGTATGTGGCTTAGCAGAGGTTATCAAAACTCAGGAACTGATGTGAAAAGTGCTCCAGAAGCCGGTGATTCAGATAGTATTTAAAGATAAGTGCTATTCCATAACCCACTAAGTTAATTTGCAAATTGGTGAACATACATATCGGGCTTAAAATCACAGCTAAATTTACGGCGGTTTAATTTCTCAAGAGACATAGTTATTTATTAATTTCAATTATTCTACAAGAGGTCTGAAACTGACACGCCTACAGGATGTGTAATTACAGTGCATTGCAGAAGTGTCCATAGCTGCTGAAGTTTTTTCATATTTCACATTTGATGTCATGTTACAGTCACAAACTATTTTATTAGGGTTTTATGTAATAGACCAACACAAAGTATTGTAAAATTGTAAAAAAAAAAAAAAAAAAATGGAAGGAAGGAAAAAATAGAAAAAGAAGGTAAAGAATACATGTTTTTCATTTTCTTTACAGTTTCACCCCATTCAAAGTTTGCAACGTTACTCCGATGCACTAAAATGAAATTTACAGCGATCCTGTGAGGATGCTTTTCTTCAGCAGGGAGAAACAAGCTGGTCAATGTTAACAAGAAGACGGATGGAGCTAAATGTATGGCCGATATGGCAGGAACTCTCTTTAGAGGTTGTTAATAGACCCTCTCCATACAATCTGGTTAAGCTTCAACTAGGTTGAAAGGATGGATGGAAAAACCTTTCCGTTTTTTAGAGACATACCCCCAAAAGACTTGACTCTGTAATTTGTAAGGAAAGGTGGTTTTACAAATAATTCACAATGAACACAATACTCAGTTGTTGTTGGGGGTTTTTGAAAATCCATGTGTAATTTGTCCTTCACTCCACAGTTTTGTGCTATTTTGGGTTGATCTAAAAAAAATCCCAGTGAAATACATTGTGTGTGGTTGTAATATGAAAAGTTAATCAGAAATTAGATCTAATCTGATCTAAGATCTTATCTTATCTTTTTGTCACTTGTCATAAGACAATCTGCTATTTAAAGTATAAAACCTTCTGAATGGGAGTGAGCATATTATCATATATGGGGGGGGGGTTGGGGTTTCTGAGGAGGAAAAGCCCTAGGAAAATACCATTTAGGTCAGAGATAAAAAGTCTACCTCAGGTGGCAGCATCATGCCTGAAAACCTTTTCTACTTACTGATCATCTCCTACTCGTTTTGTTGGTTTATCACATCCCACTCCATCATATCCACTGGCTGGTTGTTGAACTGTGACAAAAGGTTAACTGTATTTATTAGATCCCACGATTTTATTAACGTGCTTTTTTTTTTTTCTCTGTATTTTTTTTAGGCTCCTCCGACCTGAGTCCATTCCCTGGCCAGTTCGAGCGGCAGTTCCCGAGCCTCTCCTCCATCACGGACAGCCGCTTCTCCAACCCACGCATGCACTACCCAGCCACCTTCACCTACACCCCGCCCGTCACCTCGGCCATGACGCTGGGCAGCGCCCACTACCACACCTACCTCCCCCCACCGTACCCGGGCTCCACCCAGAGCCAGAACGGACCCTTCCAGACCAGCAGCACGCCCTATCTCTACTACGGCGCCTCCTCCAACTCGTACCAGTTCTCCATGGTTCCCGGGGGGGATCGCTCGCCGTCTCGGATGGTTCCCCCTTGCACTAGCGCCTCCACGGGCACCTCCCTGGTGAACCCTAACCTGCCCAGCCAAACGGAAGGAGGGGTGGATGGTGACGGGAGCCACAGTAATTCCCCAACCGTGCTTAACCCTGGTGGCCGCATGGATGAAGCAGTCTGGAGGCCATACTGACGAAGACCAGGGGACACACAGATAACAAGTCAAGTGATGTCGCCGTTTAAAAGCACAAAACCTTTTTTTCATGTAGTGAAAAGGGGATTTTATTTGGCCTCTCCTCGGCTAGCTCCACCTTCTGCTTGGAAATTAAAGCAGAGATGAAAAAAAGAAAAAAGAACAGACTTGCACCGACTTGTCTTCCTGGAATGTGTTTGGACCAAGGCACTACAAAGGGAGCCATTCTCATAGCAATAATGAGAAGAAAACAAAAAAAACTATTTTTGATTTACCAAGCCCACGCAGATGGGACATTATTTCAGTTTGAGGGCAGCCCACCAGCTAAGGGATGCTTCACCGACATTTGTAGAGACTGCCCCCCCCCCTTTTTTTTTTGTAACGTGTTTATACTTTATTAAGGCTTTTTTTGCAGAGCATGTTTTTGTACAATATCGAGATGCAACCTAAGCACTGAGTAGCAGATGAGAAGCGTGTGTTACCCAAAGTGGCGTGGACATTCATTTTGCTCTAAACCAATTAATTTAACTTGTACATTGTGGGTTATGATGTTGATGTAGATTGAAGCGTTTTTTCCTAGTTTTAACTTATAAAGCCATAAATTATGTATTGTATTTGAAACTTGAGTTGAAGAAGTGTAATCTGAATATTTTTGATGCATCTATATCACTAAGTTAAAATTTTTTTTTCCTTTTATAGGTAATTTAAGAATTGTTTTCTTTGTTTGTTTTTTTGGTTTTTGGGGGAGGGGGGGTTTGTCGTTGTAGCGCCCAAAGATTTAAATCACTTGGATTATGATTTCTAATTTCCAAAGAGTATTGCAACATCTTTCTTCGGGTGTAAAAAATTCAGCGTAACTCCTCGACACGTTAGAAAGGCCAACATCTTTGGTAGGCGTCGACACACATTTGGCTTGGAATTAAGCCTTTGGTATTTATTGAGCAATAACTCGCTTCGTGCCTCTTGGCAGCACAGCATTGAAGCCAGCTTATGGTGGGGAAGAAAATAATTACCCATTTATGGAAATTATCTTTTATTTTGTCTTGTCTGGCGTGCACTTACAAACGTCTTTTCCTGACAATATGAGAAATATCGAAGAGCGAGTCCAAAGATCGATGCGCCTGGTGGTGCACTTTACAGCATCAGGTCAGACTTTTTAAGGCTCAGTTGTTTTGTGATACATGAACTCCTCAGGACTGGAATATTCCCCGGATAAAATTTACTATATCTACTTCTCTTTCTCTCTCTCTTTAATTTTTTTTTTGTTTTTGTTTTTTTTTTGTTTTTCATATCCAGTCTGGCTGAAACCTCAGTCGAGATTATAGCTTACACATGCCAAGTTTATTATAGCTTTCATCTCATGTGCAAAAGATGACTTTGAAAAAGTTTGGGTTAGTGCGTGACACACAGAGAGAAAAAAAAACAGAGTATGACTTTCCTTCAGACATTTATTTATCTACAGTTTTTAGATTTAATATCTAACGTCCCAGCCTAAAACAACATTCTCTTGCAGCACTATAAGGAGCAGGTCTGTATTGAACCCAAAAAGTGCCGGGGTTCAGGGAAAAAGTGCAAAAACCGAGGTGATTGGATTCAGCTGCTGGCAGCAAACTGGTGACCAAAAAAGAAAATGTGGGAGACTTGTATGTTTGTTTCATAAAAGCACTTATTTCTTGTTTTATTTCTAGCAGCACTCGCGGCTGGCTGCCAGCAGAGCTCGTGGTTTCTGTCTGAAACGCAGCTATCTCGCCCCTGCAGAATGGATAACACTTGGCCAAACAAGCCGTTCACATCTGATCACACCAGCCAGTTGGTGTTTATTTGAGAGAAATTTTAACTGTTTTATTTTGTACCCTTTTTTTAAAAATATTAATGCGTGCAGGTAATGTAGCCTCTGCATTTGTAAAACGTGGAGATAAACATGGGATCAGTGGGTTCGAGCTTTTCATTGAAGGTTTGCACGCAGCCTCTGCAGAGGATGTTCTGGACTCACTTCACAATATTGGAAAAATGTCACGTTGCATTTCTCCAAACTGCTTTAGCTTATACAGCCTATGAAATATCTGAACAGAAATAAAAGAGAAATATTTCCAACTGATTTTAAAACATGGTCATATTAACATTTTTACCCCATGTCTTGTAGTCTGCTTTTTTCTTTGATAGCCTAACAGGAAATCAATGCAGCACTGACATCCTATTCTGTCCTCATCTGCTTTCGTTCCTTTTTTTCTTCCATCTCAGAAAAAAAGGTTCATAATTTTTTTAACCGTTGGACAACAAAACTGTCATGAAAAACGCCTGCATTATTTAACAATCAGTGTGTATAATTGTACTTTGTATTGCTCCTATGTAAAGTTTACGTGCTATTTCCATTGTTATGCTCCTTCTCATGAACACTTGTCAGGAATTGAAATCTAAATGACATGGTCAGATTTTGCTGGTACGTTTCATAAAGGGGATTTTTTTTTTTTTTCTTTTATAAGAAGGGACAAACAGACCGGACAACAGTGAGTGAAATTGGCATTGTGATTGTACATTTTGTTTATTTTAAAAATAAAGATGGTATTTTGTAACTTAACTCTTCCTTTTCTCCCTGTCAGATTTTTTACATCCTCCCACCTTTAATATAATCAATTTCAGTTTTTTTTTTTTATATAACGTCAATTTACAACACGTGTCATCTTAAGGCACTTTACAAGAAAAGTCATTTCAATTCAATCATACATAAATTTCAATTTATCTTCAGTTCATTATTGCAATCAGTTTAAAAGTTTTCTATCCAAGGAGACCCAGCAGATTACATCGTATCATTGACTTGTGTATAGTTAGTTAGTTAGTTAGTTAGTTTGGTTATCTGGTTGTTTATTTGCTCCTTTTTTAAATGTTTCTTTTCTTTTTGTGTATTTACTTGTGTAATTCTTAGTTATTTATTTGATCATTTATTTATATAGAGTTTATACAGTTATTTATTCATTTGTTTATATTTATTTATTCATTTATTGATCAGTTTTATTTTTATTACTATTATAATTAGTTTTATGTTATTTCATACAACTTTATTTATTTACTTATGCAATAAGTTTTCATTTTATATCTACCAGAATTTTATTTATTTGTTTTGTTTATTTAAAAGTCTTCATAAAACAATATTTATTTATTTATTTTATTCTTAATTTTCTTTTCTTTTTATGTATATATGTAATAGATTTATATTGGGTTTTATTTTTCATTTTTTCGTTCGTTCATCCAGGTATTTCATCTATTTAATTTATTGTTTGTGTTTATCTAAACAGTTGTCAAATTGTATTTATTCCATTTTTTACAACTCAAAAAGTGTGAACATTTTGAAATATTGAGAAACTTTCAAAAGTAACCTTAAATATTAAACTCCTGAAAGGAACATGTCCCAACCACTTAGACATGGTGGCAGCAGCTCAGAAATGTGGTTCAAGTCCGCTACAAGTTTGAAGAAGAAGAGTGACACTTATTTGTTTGAAGATCACCAGCGGTCCAACATCCCAACTTCAAAAAACGGGATGTGTAAATTTCAGAAAACGTAGGGTTTGACTGTTTATTTTCCAAGCATTTGGGTTACATTTTCCAGCTTTCTATAAAAGGAACTCCTCTTTGTCCAGCCACCTTCAGCAGACACTGCTCATTTCATCTCCTCTTTAACAGTTACCAAGCAGATCTCTGTGATCTTCATGTAAGGAGCACATTTAGTGGAGTCTCTCCTCTGCCCCTTCTGTCTGCACCAACATTGTTTTTGGATGGTGGGGGGTTCGGCAGCCTTGGGGGGGGCACTGCTGCTGCCACAACCACTGCCATGGCTGCGTGTCAGCGGTGCACTGTGAAACCAAAGAGATGGAGACAGGAGCAGAAAGCACGGCGAAACCAGGCAAGCTGTTTTACATTATTCCAAGACATAATAGAGCCAATCTAAGTGTGTGTGTGTGTGTGTGTGTGTGTGTGTGTGTGTGTGTGTGTGTGTGTGTGTGTGTGTGTGTGTGTGTGTGTGTGTGTGTGTGTGTGTGTGTGTGTGTGTGTGTGTGTGTGTGTGTGTGTGTGTGTGTGTAAATGGTGAAAAGGGAGATCTACACCATCTCCATATGTTTTGTTAAGGCCAGGGATTGGGAACATTCTCTGGATTTTCCTGAATATGGATTGCGTGGAAAACGCTCCTCGCTGGTTTCAGGTTCGCATTCTCAGCGTTCTCAGCCATGTCTAGCAATTATAATAATGAACTCCAGAGGAATGGAGGAACCCAGACACCAAGGGAAATTAGCATAATGTTCTCAACGCACGGGAGAGATATCAGCACAAAGTCGGACTCATTTTGAAAGTGTCTCATATGGACCTGTTGTCAAAGTAAAATCCAGCAGTCGAGCACGTTGCCAGCAATGATGTGCTTTCATTTCAAATTTTGCAGCCGCTAAGCAGACATCCTTTTCTAACATTACGCAATCAGTGGAGAATACAAGGAAGACTTTATGAGTGGGCAAAACCACACTGTTTGAAAGGATGATGCCAGTTAGAGATTTTTTTTTTGTTTACAGACAGAAAACACACACACAGATCTGACAGCCCAATACAAACTGTTTACTTGACCTCTGCAAACTTTTCACAAGAGCTGCTCAGGCGGGAAGTGGTCCTCAAGGGCCTCGTACCACTCAGAGGGGAGTATATCTCTTCCTATGTTTCCGTTTCGGCTAACAAGACTCTGTGTCTGGCCTTAAACAGGAGTCTGTGCATCTTGATTTCTCATTTGGTCCCAGGGCTCTTGATATTAGACCTCAAACTGTTAAATCAGCGTTAAGCTTCGACCTCCTTAACCCCTAGTTGTCTGATGATATCTGCACTTCTTTATGGCATCAGACTAGGACTGTTCATTCTCATGGTGAGAAGCTTTTAATTTTGGTCAAGATAAAACCACCATTCTCGAGGAGTTTCACACCGTGACAGCTATAACTGCATACTTTGGCTCTCTCTAGTGGCGTCTGTAAAAATCACATGTGGAGCAGCTAAGAGGTGAACTTTTTACTATTTTGCCAAGCATAAAAAATTATTTTTATCAGGATTTCATGTGATGGACTAACATAAAGTGTCAAATAATCATGCAGTGGCAGGATAAATGGTTTTAAAATATATTTATTAATAAAAATTTGAAGTGTGCAAAGAAGAAAATGCTAAAGTTCTGTCAGATCGCATGGGGAGCACCTGTAAACAGCAACTTCCAAGTCTTGCCGCAGATTGCCAGATGGATTAAGGTCTTGACTTTGACTAGACCACTCTAACAACTGAATATGCTTCTAAACCATAATGGCTGTCTATGTGCCAATGTCTTTTGGAGCCTCTAACAGGTTTTCATCCTCGACTGCCCTGCTTCCATCTTCAGACAGGGAAACTAAACTAAAATGCTTCTCAACTCTGTTCATCTTCATTGTCCCTGCTGAAGAAAAAGCAATCCCCATGCCACAAAGCTGTTACCACCATGTTTCACTGTTAGATGTGTTGAGAGTTGTGTAGAGAACAGTATTTTACATATAGTCCAAAGAATTTAAATTTCGGGTCTAATCAGACCAGAGCCGCCATCTTGTGCATGTTTTCTCTGATCCGTACATGGCTTAGGACAAACGTCAAACAATGGCTTTCTTCTTGTCCATTTGACATCATCCCACTGGAGCTGCTGGCCTTTTGGTTGCTTCTCAGGTTAATGCCCTCCTTACCCAGCCTCCCAGTTTAGGTGGATGTCCATTTCTTGGTGGGTTTGCACTTGCCTCATACTTCATCCGATGACAGACTGAACAGGCGTCTGGGTGATGTTCTAGACAGGGTGTTTTATTCTATAACCTAACCCTGTTTTAAGCTTCTCCACGGCTTTCTCGACCGCATCTAATTTTTTTAGGGTGATCAGAATAAAGGGGGTGAACACAAATGGATGCTACACTTTTGTACACCCGTGTACATTTTCTATCCATTGTACAATTATATACTTTATTTTGGTCCATCATATAAAATCCCAATGGTTTGTGCTTGTCACGTGACAAAATATGAAAACAGATCAAAGGGTGTGAAAACTTTTGCAAGGTACTGTATCTCAGTGTTCAGCAAGTCCTAGAAACATCCCACAGAGACATTTCCCACAAATTGCAAAATGTGATGTCTACACGAGAGATGCCAGATTATCTAACATGAAACTGGCCACTCTGCCTTGAAAAAAAGTATGAATTATTATGAAAAAGTGACTGTCAGGACCATGGAGAGCGACCAAACACATAAACAAAGGTTTTTTTGTCCAAACCCTTCGCTTCATGTCAGCATTTCAAATTGCACGCCACTGCCGCTGTCAAAAATGGCTAACTCAGAGCATGAGACTGAATAAGTTGCACCTCTGCTCCAAACATTCATGAAAAACAAGCTTTTTTCTTCCACCAGAGGTTTCAGCCAGGCAATAAAATGTCAAACATTTGGCCAAGAGCCCTATATTTCGATAGAAACCGAGCGTGAAGGAGCTCTGTGTGCTCCTGCTGTCATATGAAGGTCCCTTAAAACTTTATCAGTGAGTGTTTATTTCAGAAGTAATGGACCAGTGTTTCACAGCTGTCATAATATTCACAAGTTAATGACACGCAACGCGAGTGACATTTAGCTCATGTTGGGGCTTTTTTTAGGGGAACATTCACGAAATAACCATAAGGATGCCAGCCATTGTGTATGGCTTTGCTTTAACATCCATCTTCTGCGGCTCCGGGGATCAGAGCCCGTGTTAGAGGCAGGTATTATGGTTTATGGCTGGAAAGTAAAAAGGCTGCGTGTTTCCTGCAGGCGAAGCAATGATTTACAACTATGAATGATAAAGTAAGCACCCGCCCGACGGCATGGATGTGTGAGGGCTGCTGAGGATCCAGAAATATCCGACATGAGGATGTGAGTGTAGCCGTGCAGCGAAAGCGGTCACCGCAGTGAGGTTATGTATGTTGGAAGGCAGCACAGAGGAAAAAGTCCTGGCTCAGTGGTTGGTATCAGTACCTGACATCATCCTCTCACATAATTAGCACAGTGTCCACATCCTTCTCCAGTGACCAGGGATTATTTCATGTGGTTCACAACTGGAACTGAAGTCCTAACCAGTAAATCTAACCAGGACTTTAAGTGCATCTGGGCTCTGGAGTCTGCAGACATGATTGCTGCTCTCTGCAGCAATTATTCTCCAGAAGGCACTTAGATATGTTTATTGTTATCTTCTTTTATTTTTGGTCTGATTGTTTAAATGTTATACGAATGAAACGATCACCTGGCTTAAGCTCAAGCAGGCCTCTCTGCAGGGCTCTCTCAGCCTCCAAGCAACTGATCCAAGACAGCAGCCAAAGAATCCTCTCTGGTGAAGTCGTCAGTCTTTAGCCGAAACCGCAGGCGCGCGCCGGGCAGATCAATAATCCCCATCAAGCTTCACCACAAGCCACTCAAACGTCTGAGGACAGGCAAGTAGAGGAGGGTCGGTAAGGGGGGGGAACCTGATACTCTCCGAGATGCTCTCGGTCTCAGACTGGAGGAGATGAGACCTCGTCTTGTGCAGCCCTGTCTTTCTTTTAAACATCCTGTGTCCTGATTAGACTCTTCCTCCTCAAGTTGTGATTGATCTTAGGTCTCACCCTGAGAAGGGAGCTGATGGGGATGTCAGATGACAGTCTTTAAGCAGTATAAAGAATAACAGGAGACTGGGAATAAAACCAGGAATTGAGAAGGAAAAAATGAGTCGACTCTGTGCACGTGTAATATCCTCATTGTGTACGTCTTTCTAACCTGAGCCTATATTTCATAATGAGATCTACATTATGCTTAGCTCATTTAATGAAAAATGAACACTATGCAAGGCAAGGCAATCGTATTTGTATAGCACACGTTCAACAATTGGAAGTTTGTTCCAGATTAGAGGATCACAGAAACTGAAAGTTGCTTCTCCGTGTTTGGTTCTAATTCTAGGAATGCTGAGTAGACTGGAATCAGAGGACCTGAGTGTTCTGGTAGGTTAGAATAGTAACAGCAAATCTTCTAGTGAGGACATGAGCAACAGCGTTCTGGATCAGCTGCAGCTGTCTGATTGACTTTTTAGGCAAACCTGTGAGAACGCCGTTGCAGTAATCAATCCGACTCAAGATGAATGCATGGATGTGTTTTTCTAGGTCCCTGTTGCGACATTTGTCCTTTAATCCTAGAAATGTTCTTCAGGTGATAGAAGGCTGACCTTGTTATTGCCTTTATGTGACCCTGGAGGTTCAGGTCTGAGTCCATTACTACACCTAGGTTTCGAGTCTGATCAGAAGTTTCTAGCTGTATTAACTGAAGCTGTGTGCTGACTGTTGATCATTCCTCTTTAGGTCCAAATGTAATTACTTCTGTTTTGTTTCTGTTCAGCTGGAGAAAGTTATGGCACATCCATCCATCGATTTGCTTGATGCATTTACTTAGGGTGTTGATGGTTTAAAAGTCACCTGGTGACATCATAATGTAGAGCAGAGTATCATCAGCATAGTTATGGTAGCTATTCTTATTGGTTGTTATAATCTAGGCTAGCGGGAGCATCCATCCATCCATCCATCTTCTTCCGCTTATCCGGGGTCGGGTTGCCGACCCGGAGAAGGCACCCCACCCTTTTCCGGCTCAAGACCATGGCCTCTGATTTGGAGGTGCTGATTCCCATTCCAGCCGCTTCACACTCGGCTGCGAACCGCTCCAGCGAAAGCTGTAGATCACGTTCCGATGAAGCCAACAGGACCACGTCATCTACAAAAAGCAGAGACCCGATCCTGAGGCCACCGAAACAGATCCCCTCAACACCTTGGCTGCGCCTAGAAATCCTGTCTATGAAAGTTATGAACAGGATCGGTGACAAAGGGCATCCTTGGCGGAGTCCAACTCTCACCGGAAAGAAGCCCAACTTACTGCCGGCAATGTGAACCAAACTCTGGCACCGGTCGTGCAGGGACATAACAGCCCGTATCAAGGGGCCCGGTACCCCATACTCCCGGAGCACCCCCCACAGGGGCCCCCGAGGGACACGGTCGAACGCCTTCTCCAAGTCCACAAAACACATGTAGACCAGTTGGGCAAACTGCCACGCACCCTCCAGGACCCTGCTGAGGGTGTAGAGCTGATCCAGTGTTCCACGGCCAGGATGAAAACCGCATTGTTCCTCCTGGATCTGGGTTTCGACTATCCGTCGGACCCTCCTCTCCAGAACCCCTGAATAGACCTTACCAGGGAGGCTCAGAAGTGTGATCCCCCTGTAGTTGGAACACACTCTGTGGTCCCCCTTTTTAAACAGGGGGACCACCACCCTGGTCTGCCAATCCAAGGGAACTGCCCCCGATGTCCACGCAATATTGCAGAGCCGCGTTAACCAACACAGCCCCACAACATCCAGGGCCCTGAGGAACTCCGGCCGAATCTCATCCACCCCCGGAGCCTTGCCACCGAGGAGCTTTTTAACAACCTCGGTGACCTCAGCACCAGAGATTGGAGAGCCCGACCCAAAGTCCCCAAACCCTGCTTCCAGATTGGAAGGCATGCTGGTGGGATTGAGGAGGTCTTCGAAGTGTTCCATCCACCGACCCAAAACGTCCCGCGTCGAGGTCAGCAGCACACCATCCCCACTGTAAACAGTGTTGGTGCCCCCCCCCCCCCTCCGCTTGGCCTGCCGGTACCTATCAGCTGCTTCAGGGGTCCCACAAGCCAAAAAGGCCCGATGGGACTCCTTCTTCAGCCTGACGGCATCGCTTACCGCTTGTGTCCACCAGCGGGTTCAGGGGTTGCCGCCCCGACAGGCACCGACCACCTTGCGGCCAGAGCTCCGGTCAGCCGCCTCGACAATGGAGGCATGGAACATGGCCCACTCGGACTCAATGTCCCCCGCCTCCCCCGGGACGTGTTCAAAGTTCTGCCGGAGGTGTGAGTTAAAGCTCCTTCTGACAGGAGACTCTGACAGACGTTCCCAGCAGACCCTCACAACACGTTTGGGCCTTCCAGGTCTGTCCGGCGTCCTCCCCAACCATCGAAGCCAACTCATCACCAGGTAGTGGTCAGTGGACAGCTCAGCCCCTCTCTTCACCCAAGTGTCCAGAACATACGGCCGCAGATCAGATGAGACGACAACCAAGTCGATCATCGAGCTGCGGCCTAGGGTGTCCTGGTGCCAAGTGCACATATGGACACCCTTAAGCCTGAACATGGTGTTTTTTATGGACAATCCATGATTAGCACAGAAGTCCAATAACAAGACACCACTCGGGTTGAGATCGGGGGGCCATTCCGCCCAACCACACCCCTCCAGGTCTCACTGTCATTGCCAACATGAGCGTTAAAGTCCCCCAGCAGAACAAGGGAGTCCCCGGGAGGAGCACTCTCCAGCACGCCCTCCAAAGACTCCAAAAAGGATGGGTAATCTGATCTGCCGTTTGGTGCGTAAGCGCAAACAACAGTCAGGACCCGTCCCCCCACCCGTAGGCGGAGGGAGGCTACCCTCTCGTTCACCGGGGTAAACCCCAACGTACAGGCGCCGAGATGGGGGGCAACAAGTATGCCCACCCCAGCTCGGAGCCTCTCAGCGGGGGCAACTCCAGAGTGGAAGAGAGTCCAACCCCTCTAGAGGAGACGGGTTCCAGAGCCAGAGCCGTGCGTCGAGGTGAGTCCGACGATGTCCAGTCGAAACCTCTAAACCTCGCAACCTCGCAACCTAGCGGGAGCATGTAGATATTAAATAAGAGGGGTCCCAGGATGGAGCCCTGGACATGTTTTGGTTATCTTTGTAAACATGCAGAAAAAACTTTTCTTTTGAGCCGACACAATAAATGATAATATGAATAAAAAGCTAATTTTCTAACAAGTTGAATTGCAATATATAGAAGCAAATGTAATTGCATTGAACTAAGTTGAATGAATAATATCAAACTAAATTTGGGTGAAATGAACTGAACTCTATTGAAATCAGTTGAATTTAGCCGAACTGACAAAACTGAACTGAGTTTCGTTGAATTGAACTTAATTTAGACCCACAATTGTTAAATTATATGCAGCGCCTTGCAAAAGCATTCACACCCATTGATTTTTATTTTCACATTTTGTGATTTTACAAACAAAACCTTTAATGTATTTCACTGGATTTTTATGTGAAAGAAAAACCCACATTAGTGCATAATTGTGAAGCGGAAGGGAAAAGGATGAGTGGTTTTCAAAAACTTTTACAAACAGAAATCTGAAAAGTGTGACGTACGATTGTATTCAGCCCCCCTAAATCAGAACTTAGCAGAACCACCTTAGTGCAATTACAGCTGCAGCTTTTTGACGGATGGCTTTACTTAATCAGTAGAGCATCTCTCTACAGCATTTCTCTGTTATAGCTTAACGGTTAAGCCCAACATTATGCATACCCCTGGTGAGTTCAACTCAAGTTTGTGTCTGATAACAACTTACTCAGGAAACTCTCAAAAGATATTAAAACAATGTACAAGAAGTTTACAATTTGAAGTAAACAATTTATGTCCTTTTATTTCCCTTCTAGCCAAAAATGGAAATAAAAATGACATATACCCTTCTCAGTAATAATGGAGAAATCTTTATTGGCATTTCAGCAATCAAACCCTTCCTATGGTTACTGACCAGCTTTTTCATTCTCCATAGATTCAGGTTGGAAATCTGGTTCGGACACTATAAACCTGTAAAATGACTTCCAGTCAGAAGAAACATGTTGGCAAAATTAAAAGATTACCTTAAACCTAAATCCACCAAATGATTTTGAAAGATTTAGATTTTTGAAAGATTTTGGGCCTCAGCAATTGCAACACATGGATGTGTAGCTTCTAAGAGATTTACTCAGATTAGGGACAAGAACTAGGGGTCTCAAACTCCTTTCTTCCTGAGTTGTTTTAGAGGCTGATGGCTGTGGGCAGGAAGGGTCTCCTGTAGCAGACTGTATTACAGAGGAACTGTCAAAGCCTCTGACAGAAGACACTCTGTCTTTGCATAACAGTCTTATGAAAAGGATGTTAAATTACAACCAGATGGCCTCAGTTTACCAATTAGGTGACTTCTGAACCAGTTGGCTGAAATGGATTTCACTCAGGGCTATCAGATTAAAAGGGGTTGAATATAAATCTATGAAACAATTATGAACTGTTTTATGATGGTCTATCACAGCATCCTTCAAAATAGCCATATTTGTCACCTTTTAGCCATAGTTTTGCAGAACCAATGTGGAAGGTCTTAAAAGCCAGATGCAGCTGCAGAGCCGCAGGTCTATCACCCAAAATTGCTTGTGGTTGTAACCAGACAAAATGTGACAAACTTCAAGGGGTGTGAATACTTATTATTTCCAGACAATTTCCCAATACATTCATAAATCAACTACTTTTAATTCACCACAACATGAATATTTTTAGTGAGTGCATACTCCGTTTTAAATGTGTGTAATGAGTGTCTGATCCAGGTGCAATAGCTAAAACAGCCAGCTCCCAAATCTGGCTTGCTCTTCTTTGGGGCACTGCTGGGTTTAAGAGGCAGAATTTCTCCAACGACAAGTCTGGCCTTTAATTGGATCACAGGGTTGTTTCTGGTGGGTCTTCAAATGTCAGGCACGCCAGTTTGTTTTAATCAGCAAAGGTCTCAAAGCAGGAGTCGGTTTACACAATTTATGCCTGAGCTGAAAAGGTTTACTAAATGTAGCTATAAAAGTGTAGTGTGTGACTCCCTGTCAGCCTATATGGTGGCCAAGCCAAGGCCAGCAACTGGTAGATCCACTGGGAGTGTAATAACAGATTAATGTGGCTTGCCAGGCCCCACGACCAGACGTGTTTGACGTTAATGCTCCACTGTATATTATCCAGCCTGGAGAAATGTTGAATGTGAGCGATGGGATTCAAGGACAGGGATGTTTAGGTACTAATTACCAAACAGCAAGGCACAAGTCTCGCTCTATATTTCCTTACCCCTGTGGAAACACTAGGCAGGCTCCATTTATTTTCTTTGACTGTTGTTTCTGGCACGCCAGCGTCTCGGTAAACACCACTCACCCACCATTGTAAATCCGACAGGCGCAGATCTTTCAAGTTAGACTCCTTTGAGGAAAAATGGAGACGGATCGGATGGCGGCGCTTGGCTTTTCCGTCTTAATGAGAGAGTGGAGAAGAAGGATGGCGTTTGATCCCTGGCATGGAAGCCTCTATTTAAGCCTGTCAGCGGTCATCACTCTCTCTCTGTTACGGATAGAGAAACAAACCTGCACCGCTGGATTTGATCAGCTCAGTCAGTCAGTCAGTCAGGCACACTTAACCCTTTCCAGCACATTCGCTATCACCGAGATGCCTCTCATCTGTGTGACAAGCTTCAACTGTCAGCTGATTGATCACCATGCAGGAGAGGAAAAGAAAAGGCAGAAGCAGATCTGTGAAAATATTATTTTATTTGCAGAGCTTCGCTGTGAGCAACCCTCTCAGTCATCAAGCTCCATTTTCATATCATGTGTTTGTCCAAACCATACAAAAGCCTAAAGGCTCTTCGAGGAAGTCTTGCTATAGTTGCAACCTTACAGCAAGCCAAAAACAGCAAGCCCTAAGACTAGTTTCCATTCTCCTCTATGTGGACACTGAAACTCCTAAAACCTGAACTTTTTAAGAGGTGGATGTTGATGGACTCATCAGAGTGTGGAGCTGCAGGGCAGGGCTTCTGACCGGTATGGAGCTGGTCTGGAAGACGGTTTTCATCGCACCACTAATGGCTCTACCTAATCAGACCTGATTGGACTGCTGAATAAATAGTTCCCCCATTTATAATATCATGGGGTAACTTGAGACAAAATCAATACCTGAACTGGATTTAAATAAGTGGGGGGGGGGGGGGGGCTTTAACTCCTTGCTGCAATGGGTTTATCCCAATGAGTCCATCGATGACATTGGCTTGTGTTTCTGATCGTTTTTGAACAAAGGCACAAAGTTTACCAGATTCGTGGTTGATAAATGTTTTACAACAGCTCTATATATGACAGCTTACTACATAAAAAGCAATTTAAGCAGAAAAGTTGTTCTCTGAAAGCCCTCATAGGCAAGCTTGTTCATTTATTTTTTGGAAAAAAATAATAATAATAAATCATTAAGTCTTTCAAGAGTAGGAGTGAATCTCAAGACACGCATAAGCTAAGATAAAAACAAACCCAAAAACGATTTTTAGCAACACTCAAAGAGAAATGACGGACAATCGAAGCTGCGATTTGAAGCTGTCGTTTCCAGAAAGCGTTGGCCGTTGATCATCCATCACAGATGAAACAAGGTGTCTCCCCAGGAGCCGGAGCTCGATAATAAACACAGGAGTCAGGCTAGACTTCTGTGGGCTTGGGAATAAATAAAGCCAACAACCTTGACATCAGCAGCTAGTAAAATGTTTTGGCCGTGTGGTGGAGTACATATGAAAGGGGTTCTTTGTTTAATGTGGAACGTAAGGACAGACACAATCATGTTTGAGTGAAAAGAGTTTTGTCAGACGTTTCGCAGCAGCAACGACTAAAGCTGGCTTTGGATCAAGTTAAATAGGGTTCAATTTATCTTCTCCTCCACGTCTGTTTTGCCATGTCTGCTGATGTGATTGAAATACCATCAACATACAGAGAGTGCTGAATCAATGCAATCCATCAGATCTGGAGCTAAAAAAAGACAAAGATCTCATGTTTCTGCAGACTGTCACACGTAGATTGTGCTGAAAAGTGTAATTTTCTGTTTGTTTATGGATGTTGTGTGTTGTTATGTATTTTTTTTGTGCGTGTGTGTTGGAGCTCAGGTGGGTTGGCGAGTTATTTGGCCAGTCTCCTTGCCACGTCTCTGTAGGCATTCTCAATCTCGGCGTCGGCGGCGCAGGTGTTGGTGAACTCTTCACGTGAGCCGGCATTTTTCAGATACCGCCACACGCCTGTCATTTCTGACGGGATCTCGTAGTTGCGGTACTTCTTAGCAACAATCTAGGAGAGACGGCAAAGCGTTGTTAGTAGTTGGTCACTTCTTATGTCTAAAGACATACAGGTTAGATTAAATAATGAAGACAAAATTTGATATGTACAGAAACTCCATAAACAACATAAAAAGACACATGCTATATTTTTCCCATCTGTCTGAAATTAAATCAGACTAAACTGTTTCTCTCTTGACTTATTCAATGCAACAAAAAATAGTTTTAAAAAAACTCACCACTGGTTCGCTTATTGACCTTCCAAATAAATCTGAATCAAATATTTAATTATTATTGCATGAGTTATGGTTTATGTAGTGATGTTTGGCCTGAAAAAGAAGCCATTTTGTCTTTGCCACACGTCAAAATGGGCAAAACAACAGAGCACATAATGCCATGGCAGATGAGTGTGAATCCTCCCATGTCAAGAAATAGCAACAACAACATATCTGCTCACCGAAACATGCCCATCGCTATGGACAAAGTATAAATGTAAAAAATATCACCAACAATAAATCGGAGTAATGGAAGGAAATTGATCTTGTAACCACTCGAGTGAGCAGGATGGTGTAAAAAAAAAAAAAACGGAGAATTGCAGCAAAGAGCATTATCTTGGAAGGGTCAACAAGCTTCACTAAAAACCATGAGATTCTGTCTACATGCCCACCGGTTGAAGTTTCCTAAAGTCTTATGGGACTTTAACCGGAAATGTGTGCTTTGGTAAGGTGTGATTAACTCGGCAAAAACACTCAATGTCAGCAAGACATGAAACAAAGGATGAATATATGTGAAAGCACCTTGCACTCACTATAAAGTATAGTGGAGGGTCTGTGATACTGTGAGCCTTTTTATGTACCAAAGCCTGTGGGAACATTTTAGAGTGTCTAGTATCACGAACTCTTTGAAATAACAAAGTTTTTTGTTGTTTCCTGTTTTTTCTTTCCTTTCTTTAATCTGGTGGTCCCTGCTACAGAACTGAAAATAAGTCATCATTGGGTCTTTCAAAAATGATATTGATCTAAAACATGTTGCCATAACAACTCAGGAATAGTTTAGCAAAAACAAAATCAACCTTCTTCTAAGCCCAGGAGTCAGGCCTTAAACCTAAGTGACCAAAGCCCCCTCCCTCTGTGTGCTCCAACCTCATGAAACTACACCAAATGTGGAACCTTTTTGCAAACTGAAGAGTAGGCTACTTTTTTTTCACCTTTTCTATATAATAATATACTTCTGATGTAAAAGATGTATTTATTATTGCAAGCAAGTGTGAAATGCGTTATATATCCTCAAAGAAATCCAAAATAATTCAAGTATTGTCCTATTGTACTGAATACTAGCTCTGTGCACAGGCAATATACTTAAACTGTTCCCATTATCTGCCTCAGTTCTAGGTCATTTAAAAACCCTTAATTACCTTGACTATGTGCAGTTTGGGCAGCAGATTGCAGTCTGCCAGCGTGAATTCATTCCCATCCAGGAACATCCGATTGGAGGCCTTTTCTTCCTCCATACTGTTTGCATCAATCTCTTCAGGCAGGGGGCTTGTGAGGTAATCATCAAGCTTCTTTAGGGCTTTGGTTAAACCTTTCTCTAGAGCTAAATGCACAAACCAAAAAGATTCATGCTCACACATGCTGATAAGGTAATGCACCAACACTGGGCGTGTTGCAAAACAATTCCCACCAGATGGCAGCAAAATAAATTAGAGGATCTAAGATAAAGCCTCAAAAGTTACGTTTTGCTGCGACCTAGTGGAGAAACATAATGAAGACTGCAGGTTACAGGTTTTAATTGTGTAATGCTGCAGATGTAAATGGGTATTCGGCATAAATTTAGCTCCCTACTGGCATTGGCTTCAGGTTTGCTGTTCTTGATGAAGGCTGAGAACTTGGCGAAGATGTCATTTCCAGCTGTATTGGACTCTCTGTGCCTGGCAGCCAGTTTGGGATACCTGAGCAGACATGGCGAGTGGTGCCGGAAGATACAGTCAGAACAAAGCATCTGGATGGAATTAACACCTGGACTGGAGCTTAGCGCTGAATTTAAAACACGTTACAGAACCACACTGAACTGGCACGCCACCCTGTTTGGCGTTCACACACTAGGGTCCATTTAAAACGTTTAAAAAAATAACTTTACAGGCAATAAAAGTAGAATTAGGTAATCTGGCGTTTTCAGACTGACTTTGAAGACGTTTTGAAAGACAGTAATAGAACCCCATAAAACCATTTCAGATTCTGTTAAATACTATTAAACATGTGGGATAGAGCTTTAAATAAGGATGGTTGAGATTCCTATTTGTTAGATTTAAAAGTACCTATAGCACATAAATATCAACAAAACCCCAAAATAACAGTTTTATCAGTAAACGCCACTTTCCATCGAAGCCGACCATCCTTTACTCGACTAAACAGCTCCCTGTTCCTTCAGAAGCAATCCTAAAGTACTATAAATCCAACCAAAAGCAGGCAGTATGTATGCTGATACAGCAAACCTAGTGTTGTAAAACTTTCCACATGAATTACTTTGGAGGGCAGAGCACTTCCTCAAGAAACTCCTCGATCTTGTTGATGTCGGTCCTGACGTCCCCGTCGAAGGTTAGGAAAGGAGGGTGCGTCCCCGGAGCCAGCTTCTGCAGATCTTCTGGCTTTCTGTAGAGAACACAGAGACAACAAGGTGTCATACAGAAAAACCAATGTGAGCACAAAACAGCGTGCAGCGAGCAGCTCTTTCCTAACCTCTTGAGGTCAACAGTTGTGACGTTGAAGACCACCCCTTTGAGCCAGAGGATCATGAAGAGACGCTGGGAAAAAGGACAGTTGCCGATGCTTTCTCCATCACTTCCTGCCTGCACACAAACACAACATAGCATGGAATCAGTCAGGCTGGTGAATTACATTTACAGTGTAAAACAGATGTTTACATACGCTCTATAAAAAGAGATAAAAAATTTTTTTGTTTCCCTGTTTTAAGTCAGCTACAATAATTATGATTAGCGGGAATCTTTTAAAGCTATATTGAAAGTTCAATGTTTACATCCATTTCTTAATATTTTGTACAATTGGCTTTGACACTTTGTGACTTCGGTCTAACATTTTGAGTCAACCTCTCACAATAGTCTGCTGGATTATGTGTGACCTACATATCAACCCCAGAGCATAAATTAAAAAAAACTTGTGCCTGAAGCTGGTAAAAGACGGTCATTATCCACTGCGAAACAATTTTTTTTATTGACATAGGCCTAAAGGCCACTCAGTGAAGAAGAAGCCATTACTCCAAAAGAAACATAAAAAAGCAGATTAGAGCTTGCAAATGCAGACGGGGAAAAACCTGTGAAGACCTTGATTTTTGGAGCCATGTCCTGTGGTTTAATGAAACTGATATAAGATAATACGTTTTTGGCCTTGATGATTATTAATACATTTGGAGCCAAAATGGTTCTTCCCAGCAGTGAAGTACAGGAGTGGAAGCATCATGTTGTGTGGGTGTCTTGCTGCAGAAAGGACTAGTGCACCACAAAAAAGACGGTATGTCAAGGAAAGAACATTGTGTGGAATTATTGAGGTATCATCTCAAGACATCAACCAGGAAGTTATAGCTTAGGTAAGAAGAGGTCTTCCAAATGGACGATGACTCTGACCATCGAGCCTGGCTTAAGGACAACGAAGTCAATGTTTTGGAGAGGCCATCACAAAGCTCTGATTTCAGTCTCATTGAAAATATAAGGGCAGAGGTGATAGGTTGTGTGAGCAAGGAGTCCTACAAACTTGACTCAGTTACAGCAGTTCTGTCTGGAGGAATGGGCCAAAATTCCAGCAAGAATTTGACAGAAGGATACCCAAAACATTTGATCCAAGTCAAACAGTTGACAGACAATACTACCAAATACTGAAGAAATGTATGCAAATTTCTGAACTTGAGAAATGTTTTCAATCAGATTCTCAAAACAAATCTAAATATTCCATTTACCACACAGAAATTAATTTGGTAATGAAAACTTACATAAGAGACCATAAGTTTAGTCTGATTTCATGTCAGTTAGTGAGAAAAATATGTTTTAGCGAGTGCATGTAAATATCTATGTTGTGTTGGTCTATCCAAATGAAATACACTGAAATACACTAAGGTCTGTGTTTATGATTGGGCCGATGAAATAGAACGACCCACAGTGGCAGCAAGAGTAGCACACAGAGCCCTACGGGAATACTACTGTGTCAAATTATCGGTATTTATGGGCTCATATAGAAATCATAAAAATGTGAATATATTTAAGTTGATATAAAGCGCTGAATCTTCATTTTCAGTAGATTAGAAATATATAATGCATACAAATCTGCAAAACTTCATACAAAACCTAATCGGCCTCTTAAATACCATCCTTTACGCAATGGATTCCAGTTGTCAGATTAAAACATGGCAAATAATTTTTTCTTTCTTTCTTCTTCTTCTTTTAGATTGGTCAAATGAGGACAGA